>JAOXYD010000002.1:13033745-13070363 GCA_028565735.1 Pinacopodium congolense
TCCAGAACTCGAAGCTACCTTCGACATATCTGGTGCTTTCAGGACCTTCGGATGAGAGGCCGTAGTAATAAAATATATTTTAATATTCTATTAATATAATTTTTAAAAATTATTTTAAAAACATATTTTTTCATAATATTTTTATAATTATACAATAATTGGTACATGAAACAAAAGAGGATTTACAAATTTACCGAATAAGACAAAATGACAAATGATGATTTACAAACTTATCGAATAAGACAAATGATAAGATATATATATTTATATATATTACAAGTTGGTCACGTGGACCTGACCTCGCTTTAGTTGCCTTTCATTTCACAATGTCTTTGCTGGAATTCCCTGTATTACAAGACGGTTCTGCACCGTCCATTTTCGTTATTTTTAGTCTATTAGAATGAATTTTACTATAGAACTAATAATTAGATTATAGTTCTAACCAGTTATATCAAAATATCATTGATCAATAATGAAAATTGTTTTACAGGTTAGGATTTGATACGTGTAATTTAATAGTATATACGTATCTCTTTTTTCACGTTTCTTCAAATTCAGTCACTGGCTAACACATGCTGAAGAGTACTTGAGGCAAAATGCCCGACAACACGCTATTTGCATGAAGTTCCAAATTCCAATATTTGCATCTCTACTACTAATTAATTAATTGGGTCCACTTTGTTCTTGATTTTAAAAATAGTTAATTATCAGTGATAAAATAATTTAAAAATAATTGTAGAATTTTTTTTTTATTAAATAATGTAATTATGAAATCTGAACTAACACTTAAAACAAGTAGCTAATTGAAATCTCAACTCAAAGTCTTAATATTTTGTAAATCCCTTTTTTTATTCTCTACATAGCAAAATATAGGGCGTCAAATTTACTCAGAAATTGGAAATAAAATAGGAAGAGGAGAAGACAAAGAAATGAACAAAAAGAGGCCGAACGCTTCCTCAAGAACTGCGAACATTTTGGTCTAACGATGATGGTTACGTATATCCAAGAACCCCGTGAGAAGCAGAGAGATGTGCGATGTCTTACGGTTACGTTAACAGCAATTTCAAATTTTTAGGTTTAGGATAAAAATTTTATTTATTTTAATTTTATAATTTAACATTTTATTAATATTTTTAAATAAATTTCGCATATTTAAAAAATATATTTTTATCTTTCAAAAATATTTTTATTAGACTTTTTTATTATTGTTTTTGTTTTTAATTATATTATTTTATGAGTTAATCATATTTATAATCTTAAATCTTTTATCATTTTCTCCATTGAATCCTACTCTTTTGAAATATTTTATTGAAATCCTATACTTATGTGAATTAATCAAAAATAATTTTTATAAAACTTAATTGAAAAAATTGTGAAAATTTTAAGATTTAATTAGAAAAATTGTGAAATATCTATTTGTAGTCTTAAAAACTTTCACAATTTTTCTAATTAAATCCTGAATTTTTCACAAGTTTTTCAATTAAGTTTTATAAGATTGCCTTTGATTAGATTGTATAGATATAAGACTTCAATAGAAAATTTTAAAGATATAAAATTCAATTGAAAAAATGGTAAAAAAATTTAGGATTGTAAATATGGCTATCTCATTATTATATTATAACTAATGACTAAGTTCAATTTATTAATATCCTATAAATTGATAATTAGAAACTTACGTGAACTTTGTATAAATTGTATAACCCTTTTTAATAAAAGGGAATACAAAATTTAAAAAAATTGATGATATTAAACGATATGAATGAAGTGAAAGAAAAAAGTTTAAACCTTACTTGAAATTTAAATTAGGAGTGAATTTAAATTTAAATTTTTTAAAAATCAATTAATTAAAAAAATTGAGTTAGAAAATCAAACTCCAATAAGTTTGAATTAAGATCCAAAACTCTTTTTTGGATTTAGAAGGCCTCTTAATTCTATTTTTTTTTATGAAAACGCCTATCAAGCTAATATTGTTGACTGGTAAATTGGTGTAGATAATTAAATATTTTTGAACTGATTAATTATAGGGAATTAGAATAGTCCAGATTACAGTCAAAAACCAAATTGAGGCAAATGAAGCTAAACGAAGAGTTACTTGAACCAAAATACGTAA
The DNA here is from genome assembly GCA_028565735.1 of Pinacopodium congolense. Taxonomy (NCBI): domain Eukaryota; kingdom Viridiplantae; phylum Streptophyta; class Magnoliopsida; order Malpighiales; family Erythroxylaceae; genus Pinacopodium; species Pinacopodium congolense. The sequence continues at coordinate 13,035,856 of JAOXYD010000002.1, forward strand.
ACAATACAAGAAGACGAAGCAGAAAGAATGCAAACTGGGTTCAAATTTTAACAAATCTCAGAAAACATATCGACTAAAAATGAGTACATAGCCAGAGCAGATATTAATTGAATCAGTAAGACGTGATCCAACCAGATGATCAGCAATTATTTCCTCGAGTGCTTATGTTCAATCCAGAAAAGGAGGAGGAGGAAAACAGAATGAATTTTAGTTGATAGAATCTACAAGAGCCTGTAGTAACAGCTCCTTCCAGAGAGAAGAATCTGATATCCTTTACTGCAGGGACACCTGAAGTTGATCATAAAGCAGTCTCCAGCTTTCTCCACACTCACAGCTTCTTCTTCTTTATCATTATCGTCATCATCCTCCTGCAGTAATAACAGACATTTTCTTTTTACATTTTCAATTCCTATGGAAACCATTAACACATGTAAGTACTAATCACCTGTGTTTCATGGGTATTATTATTATTATTACTGCCTTGAGGGAATTTACGTTCATCTTCCTCCTGATCATCAGGCATATATTGATCCCACCATTGGTTCATCTGTTTCATGCAATCCTTCATCTTCTTAAGCCACTGCAACCACCCAGAAGATTCAAGATGATAAAAAAAGGGAGTACTAAAGTGTAAAGTTTCCAAGATCAATCTTTTTATACAGCAATGTTAAAGAAATAGTAGCGTGTAATTGAGAAAAAATAGGGTTGAGAAGTGGGAAGTGAAAGAGCACTAGTTGAACAATGAAAATGTCTTACGAGGCTGTTGGAAACGTCGTCGTAACTGGAAGACCTGGAAAGGATGTTAGCGGGAGAAGGGTCAGAGACAGTCCTCCTGATAGGGGTTGGCCGAGGAGGCAGAGACGTTGCGCTTCCCTTGGCCGCCGGAGTAGTTGTCGAAACATGAACACCCCCATTATTATTATTATTATTATTCTTGGAGCTCTCCGGTGGCGACTGAGGAACCAATGTTACTGCACCGGTACCAACACCAGACAGACCGGCCACTGGTGGTGGACTGATAGGGTCCGACAAGCTGCGGTGAAGGGTTCGCATTTGGGGTTGGGTTTGGGGTTGGGTTTGAGTTTGAGAGGTAGTTACTAGGGTTTTATAACAAAATTGGAGGGAAACGGCCAAAGAGGTTGTAAGTATCCTCTGTTCATGGGCGTAATTTGATTGTGTGGTCCCGCCCTCAAAAAGAAAATAACTTGACATGGTAATTGATGGACTTGATATTGATTTCATTTCACTTTGAATTTGAATTAAGGGTTGCAATAAACAAGATCTTTCACAACAAATATTTGATTAATTCGTCTTTGGTAATCTATTATTGAAGAGGGATGCATTAAAGACCCGGCAACTGTCCGATATGAATTTATACAGTTTAGAACTAGTAAAATCATTTTTCAGTCTTTGTTCACGGATTTCAAACTCTTATTAAATATCTTTAAATCAAAAAATTCAACTGTTGTATTATAATATATAAGAAAATAAATTATTATATGTGCCTGCTGTCTTCTGACTCTTGTCTGCTATCTAATAAGCGCTGACTGTGCAGCTGTCCACTTTGGTGGGTTGTAGGTCATGTTTTCAGCAAATCAGGACATGTGAGCCTACCCATTCAACTCGCTACCGAGAAAAGCAAACGAACAAATTAGTGCGTCTTCACGCATAACCAATTTTAGAAAACGCGAGTTCTCATCAATTAACTAATGTTTATTAGATGCCGTCACGCAATTATGTAGACGTGTGGGAATTTATAGACCATTACCATAACAAATCTATAAGAGAGTATCTGTGCCGTGCCGTGCCGTAATATAATAAACGTGCCTCCTTCAATAGTTATCTGATGCACTTTTGAATTTTGACGCTTCAACACTAAAATATATCACCACTTCTTCTTTATTTTTTTTTACCATTAAATGAAAACTAAAAAAATAAAAATATTGAAAAGCTTGCTCATTTCAGCTTACAAGGCTTCATCTTTATACATATTCAATTAATGAAGCAGTTTATGAAGGCCATTAAAGGCAGATCCTTCATGTACAAGATGGAAGATGTTAACATAAATTCCCAGATTACCTAACAAAATCTATGTAATCTGTATAATAAATAAGTACAAAATTTATGCTTTGATTTATTTCGATTAAAAAAAGTTGTGTTGAATTTCCTTCTAAGATTGCAAGCTACTCGTTTTTGGCGATGTCCCAATGCAGACGAAAAAATGCCTCCAGTCACATCAGAAGTAGAGAAAATGGCAACCATCGTAGCCTGCCGACGGTGCAAAATCAAATTAATGTTTTATGAAACAACAAATCATTTTCTAATAGAAAAAGAGTAGTATTACTTGGATCAACCGTAACCAGAATGGCCGTCCCTCCAAAGGAGCAACTTCCGCCGGCCACTTTGGTCCTCTGCCAGTAACTGTTGAAAGCATAGGAAGCATGGGCAAAAATTGTATTGGGCTCAAAACAGGATCCACTGGGCTGAATGGAATCACAGTCTGCACCCGACCCACAAGCGTAGTTCATCGCTTCTTGAATGATTGGATCCGGCACCGAGGGCTTGGCGACACACCACAGGGCTTGGGTGGGGATTGTCTTCGGAGGCGGGGGCACCGTAGGGGGTGGAAACACAATGGGCGGTAGAAATGTCGGTGGTCTTGGAACAAACCCCCCAGCGGGTGGGCTTGGAACAAACCCCCCAACGGGTGGGCTTGGAACAAACCCAGCAGGTGGGCTTGGAATGTAACTCGGTGGAGTAGGCTCGTAATAAGGTGGGCTTAGGATGGGCACATTTTGGGGTGGGCTAGGAACAATTTGAGGTGGATTTGGGATGTATTGAGGTGGATTTGGGACGGGAAGAACAGGAGGCAGATAATAAAAGGGGGATGGCGGAGATGGCGTTTGAGGGGTATTTGGTGGGAAAATGCAGTAGGGTGGGGCGTTGTCAGGCAAGGGATATGGAGGTAATGAATCATAAGGTGGCAGAGTAAATGGAGAGCTAACGTAAGGCTGAGTGTTGGAAGCATCCATAGTTTCTCTCTCAAGGATTAGTGAAGCCCAGTCAAAATGCTTTGTCACTTTGAATTTCTTGGTGTGTTTTGAACCCCTGAGCAGGTGCACCGAGCTTCTTGCGTCTGTTAATGAATTGGTTGTTAGTAGCTTGTGGGGTGTATCGTAGTTAAAATGAAGTAGTGGCCACTCGATCAGAAGCAGTTAGCTTCTTCCAGGTTAATTAAGGGCCCACCACCACATATCTCAACAATCTTTATTTAACTTAGCATCAAAGAAAAACAAAGAAAAGAAGGGAATGGCTGGGACATTAAATATGCATTAGTGATGTAATTATCACAGATAATGGTCACTTACCGCAATGGGTAAAGCAAGTGCTGGTAATCGTCACGTAGAGTAGAATAACCCAAGCTCTCTTGCAATATATCATTCTCTCCATATCTTCCAACCAAGTAAGCAAAGAGAAGAGGGTTGCTCAAACTCAACGGCACTCAAAGATCTCATGACAACACTAACTATGAGCTTATATATACACAATGGGGTAGGATGGATAGAGCTAGGGGGGCAATGGGATTAGAGAAAGTGTGTAGAGTTGGCATTCACTTTGCCATACACTCACTTTGCTTAGTTATGTGTATGTGAAGGAAAGCCAAAAGGGAAAAAAGTGGGGTGGATTCTATATGTTTTATTCACCGCTTTTTATGGCAATCTTAAGTCCTTTTCTATAATAATATTTGGAGCAAAGGCATATATGCTTGCTTCAGCCTAGGAAAAATCAAAGCGTTTTGGGTTTTCGTTTTGCTTGCTTTCTACTCAAAGCTCTCCCTTTCACTTTGTGTCTAATATTTTGGACAGCAGCATGGATCCTTTTTGCTTACCTTGATGATGATCTTCAAACATAAGTGGCATATGCATGGCTTCTATTTCAATGTAACAGTACTTCTTCTTCAATTATCATGGTACATGAGAAAATCTCATGTCATGCTTAGGGGTATAATCAGTTTTGACAATTGAGACTAGTTATTTTACCCACTAGTAGTTTGCAAGTTTAATCATTAATGTTTAAGCGTATATTATACAATGGATGTATCCAATTTAACAACATTTATTCAAATATATATATATTAAATTAAACATAAAATATTCTACTTTCAAATTGATGCTTATGAAATTATAATTATTAGTTATAAGCTTCGAAAGAAAATATATTGTAATTATAAATTTGTATGTTAATTTTCTTTAGAAACATTCAACCCACCGAGACATTGAGATTATATTTATCAAAAAACAATTAAATTCAAAGTTAAAAAATAATTTTTTTATTAAATTGGTATGTCAAAAAACTTCATTTTTGTATTAGGTAAAATTATTTAAAATAAACAATCAATTAAAAAATTATTAATTAATTATGAACATGATAGAATTACTTATTTAACAATAAATAACATATCAATTGCCTTTAATGTTTTTTTTTTAAAATATAGTTCAGATGAAAATCAAAATCAAAATGCTTAACCGGAAATCTTAACTAAAATAGATGTATATGGAATGATCCAAACTAATAAAGCTGTTGCTCAACCTTTACTTTGGATTCCTTCCTCGTTAATAATTTTAGGCACAGGGACAAAAGTATCCACTTTAGACTCAGGTGATCCGGTTTGCCACCTCTATCCCCCTTTTTGACAATATTGCCTTGTAGTCTTTTATCCCAATCCCAAACCAAAACGACTCTGGCCGAAATGCAAAACGACGCGTCTTGGAACACAAAGCAGATCAACGACGACGTTTCTGTCTCGTTGCGGATTTCAAACCCATAAACCCCAGGTTGGTTCTTTTTAGGGTTTTAGCTTCGTCCAGTGTGAAGCAAAATCATCATCCGGTAAGCATTTCACTTTAGATCCAATTTTGTTCGACTAGCTAATTGGCTAATATATCCTTAATTTCTTCAAATGCTTTTTCACAAAAATAGAATTTTAGCTAGAAATCTCCATCTACTCACGAAGAACCCAAGCCTTAGGTCTCCATTTTCATACCCTCTTTCTCGTACTGATGCAGTTCCTGGGAGTTGTAGTAGCTTTAATTTATTTAACCCGTTAATGGGTCTCAATTTAATTCCTTCAGTTTTCTCCTTATCAAAAAATTCTCTGTTTGGCCCGACCTATATAGATTCTGTTAAAGCTCTCAACATTACGAGAAATTACTGTTCAGAGAAGAAAACTGATGGTGGCTATGGTGGGTGGACTGAGGATATTGAGTATTTAGATGAATCGGGTAGCGTGATTTATAGTGGTAAAGGTATACGATCAGTCGAGCCGGGGCTTGATGACCATGTGATGGTTGGTGGGATCAAGAAGCCTTTCCTAAATGTGTCTGCAGTTGCAAAGATTGTCGAGGTTGTTAAGAGATGGAAATGGGGGCCAGAATTGGAGACCCAATTGGATAGACTGCAGTTTGTGCCAAATATGGTTCATGTAAATCAAGCTGTAAAAGTTATTAATGATATCGAGGCATCGTTAAGCTTGTTTAAATGGGCCAAGAAGCAGTCTTGGTATGTGCCAAATGAAGATATCTACATTTTGTTGTTTGATGGGTTGAATCGAAATAGGGATTTTGACGGAATTCAGTCTTTGTTTGACGAGATGGTTCAAGATTCAAGCAAGATTGGGGTATCCTCGTTTAATGCATATAATAGGGTTATTCAGTATATGGCTAAAGCAGAAAAGTTGGAAGTGTCATTTTTTTGTTTCAAGAAGGCCCAAGACTCAGGATGTCAAATCAACACGGAAACTTACAACACGCTTATAACATTGTTTCTGAATAAGGGTTTACCTTACAAGGCGTTTGAGATATACGAGAGCATGGAAGCAGCGCAATGTTCATTGGATGGGTCAACATATGAGTTGATGATACCAAGTCTGGCAAAATCAGGTCGTCTTGATGCAGCTATTAGGCTTTTCCAGGAGATGAAAGATAGGGATTTCCGACCAAACTTTAGCATCTTCTCTTCACTCGTTGATTCCATGGGGAAGGCAGGGAGGCTGGACACATCCATGAGGATTTATATGGAAATGCAGGGTTTTGGGCTTAGGCCTTCTGCTACTATGTATGTTTCCTTGGTTGAGTCTTACACCAAAGCTGGGAAATTAGATACTGCTCTTAGGCTTTGGGATGAGATGAGAAAAGCTGGTTTTAGGCCTAACTTTGCATTGTATACAATGGTGATAGAGTCCCATGCAAAGTCTGGGAAGCTTGATGTTGCAATGTCTACCTTTCAAGATATGGAGAAGGCAGGATTTCTACCCACACCGTCAACCTATTCATGCCTTCTTGAAATGCATGCCGCCACTGGTCAAGTGGATTCTGCTATGAAACTATACAACTCAATGACAAACGCAGGATTCAAACCAGGTCTAAGCACATACACTGCACTTTTAACACTCCTGGCTAAAAAGAAACTTATGGATGTGGCTGCCAAAGTTTTACTTGAAATGAAGTCGATGGGATTTTCTGTTGATGTGAGTGCCAGCGACATTCTAATGGTTTATATCAAGGATGGTTCTGTTGATTTGGCTTTGAGGTGGCTACGTTTCATGGGTTCATCTGGTATAAGGACAAATAATTTCATTATCAGGCAGTTGTTTGAATCTTGCATGAAGAATGGTTTATATGAATCAGCAAAGCCTCTTCTTGAGACTTATGTAAACTCTGCTGCTAAAGTTGATCTCATACTTTATACGTCAATACTCGCCCATCTAGTCAGATGTCAGGAAGAGCAGAATGAGAGGCATTTGATGTCAATCCTAAGTACAACAAGACATAAGGCACATGCTTTTATATGTGGGCTTTTCACTGGCCCAGAACAAAGGAAACAACCTGTCTTGACCTTTGTGCGAGAGTTTTTTCAGGGCATTGATTATGACTTGGAGGAGGGAGCTGCAAGGTATTTTGTAAATGTTCTTCTTAATTATCTTGTTTTAATGGGCCAGATAAACCGAGCTCGATGTGTTTGGAAAGTTGCTTATGAGAACAAGCTTTTTCCAAAGGCTATAGTTTTCGATCAGCATATAGCATGGTCCCTGGATGTTAGGAATTTGTCAGTAGGAGCTGCTCTTGTTGCAGTTGTGCATACCCTTCATAGATTTAGGAAGCGCATGTTGTATTATGGTGTCATACCAAGACGTATCAAATTGGTTACAGGACCCACTCTAAAGATTGTGATTGCACAGATGTTAAGTGGAGTAGAGTCTCCATTTGAGGTGAGCAAGGTAGTTCTAAGGGCTCCAGGAGACATTGTCATGGAGTGGTTTAGGAAACCTATTGTCCAGCAGTTTCTTCTAAATGAAATTCCTTCAAGGGCTGATATACTGATGCACAAGCTAAATATGCTATTCCCTAGTTCTGCACCTGAAATCAGATCACTTTCGCCCCCCAAACCACTTATGTCTGGGAAGGCTTTGTGACTATCAAGATGATTCATTTCCAGGTGTCGTACTTGCACTTATGAAATGATTTTTCTTGGTATATGTAATGTAATCTTCATTTTTTGCTATTCAGATAAATTGGAAAATAGCAGTCATGTAACTGAATATATTGAGAGCAGAAAAAAAGGGATATGTAATTGCTATTTGCAGTTTACAGTTTTGTCGAGCAAAAAATAATGTTTGCAGCAGTGATACTTTCTATGATGGCCATGTAATTATTTTTGTTTAGAGATACGCCAAATGACATTGAAATTTAGGAGCCGAGCAACTTAACTATGCTCGTTTTTGTGATTGGTCATGGATGAGATGTTGGAAAACAGTTCGTCCTTTGCCTTGCTTTCCTCACAAACAACAGTGAATATTCCCATTAAAGTAAGAGCAGTCCACATGCCATTTTAGTGGCAGACACAGATCGAGTGGAAGAAGAATGAAAAATAGCTGACCCCTGCTTTGGAAGAGAGTGAGAGGGGAATCGACTTCCTCGCGTAGAACTGTATTTTGCAGGTTCCTCCTTGAGTGGCCATGGTGACTATTCAATTGGAATTTTGAAACTTATCCTTCTCATTTCTGCTCAGTTTTTCATGCTTAAACGAAATATTATTCTGATACGTTTTCTTAAAATACGTGTAGGTACCATAAAGGCAAAAGAAATGATTGCCATTATACAATGTTCTTATATTTCTTTATCCATGAAACTGATTCCTTGCTGCCACCCCACTTGATATGTTGGCACTGAAACTCGAGTTGCATCCATTTCTTTTTTACCACGAAACTTGAAGGAGTGAAATATATAAACATAAATCACGTTACAGTATTTTTATGCATCTTTGCCTTGGGTTGATCGAAAGGAAAACAAGAATAACGTAACCATTGACGGTTTTCTGTAGAGATTGGTTATTTAAAAAGTCCTATAATAGGGAATTTGATGTTTCCTGTTGCTTCATTATTATAGGCAGAATTCTTTTGATTTAGCACTATGAGCATGGTCGAATCGAGAACCTCCTTGCATTTTAACGAAAGCTTTAGTGGATGTTGTCCATTAGTCTTGTGAAACTGGTTTCTAGGATGCCAATTTACTTAAATTTGCTAGATGAAGAAAGTATATGTTTTAGCATGATTTTTTTTTTTTTTTCATTTCCATACGAAGAAGTTGCAAGTAAATGGAACATGTCCTGAAGTTGAAGAGTTTCCAAAATTTCATGCCCATTTGGCTAATAGAGACATAGAACCAGTCCCAAGAAGAAGGGAGACGTATGCTCCTAATTGAATTCTGGCATTGCTTTGCATTCTTGGATTCATGAAATCTGCTGCCAGTATGTCAACAAGTGCCATGTAAATTAAAATCCCAGCTGAGGCTGAATCAAAAATTCCTTCAACAATTAAGGCCGTTGGGCTGTTCTCCTTGTAAACACTTGATATTCCAATGCCAATTGCAATCCCTATTGGAGTTGTTAGAGAGAAAAATGTCGCCATAATTGCCATGGACCTCGATTCGAACTTGGCCTACATTACAAATTCAGGAAATAATACATTTCAGATCTACATAAAATGATATTTTGTGGAATTAAAAACCCCCAGTTGGGGATTTAATTAAACAATGAATTGGAATGTTTAGAAATGACGACATTGTTACCATCGAAGAAACCGGATGTTGCCATTCTGTCAACATCTCCAACTTAATAAATTAATGAATGGAAAATGGTCACTTTTTTCTATATATGTAAAGACCGTCCAATTTCTTGACAGAAATCGACAACTACTGAAGATGAAAAAGAAAGCTTTTTCCCGAGGAACAATGATATTGCCAACTAAGTAGGCCGCTTTTGTGTAATAAAAGGTTTAGTTCTTGAAGGGAAAAAAAAAACACCATATAAATTGTGATACCTGAGAAATGCAGCCACCAAGTCCCATGCCTTCGAAGAACTGATGAAAAGACAAGGCTGCTAAGAGAGGCTTTACCGTTTCAGAACTCTGAGCAGCACCCAGAGATACACCAATTATCACAGAATGAACCACTATCCCCAGTTCCAAGACCTGTTTAATTAATCTCTTTATAAGGATGCCGACTTTGATTGCTAGTAAAAGGAAATGAAGATAGATTTAAACTTACTTGTGATATAATCCTCTGTCTAATCAATTCAGACATATTAGAATCATCAAGTGGGGAGGCGGAACCATGAGCATGACCATGTGTGGCATGAGTATGAACATGTACATGCCCTGCATGATCATCTGCTTTCTCTTCGTCCGTGTTTACCAGCTTATTCTTGTTAAAATGCCGACTCTTATAAAACCCCGTAGCGAAGGAATCAATCATCAATGTTCCTACCGAAGCCATCATAGCGACAAATCCCGTGAAAGGAAAGTTCCCCCAAGGATTTTGCTTCAGACACGGAGACGTTAGATTCTCAAATGCATCAGGCAGTATGTGAACGAAGCCAGTTGCAAGAATAACACCAGCAGCAAATGCTTTGATCATGAAAAAGATATCATTTTCAGGATTCAGGGCTGGCACTTTCCTGCTTAACAGTGGGAGGCTAACACCAATAGCACCAGTAACAAGAATCGTAGCCAAAGAAGCTATCTTGTACTTGAGGGCGTCTCCCTTATTTTGTTCTGCAGTTTCGGCATCACATGTGCACTCACTGGATACAATCGCAGGGAAAAGAACAAATAAGAGAAACGATACCTTGAAGAAATTGTTCAGACAAGATGCTTGAATGTTGATCATGGTGCTTGAGAGAGAGAGAGAGAGCGAGAGAGAGAGAGAAGTTATAGTCCTGTTAAGCAGCTAATATATGCGGCAGGTGGGTCTTAGGCAAAGAGAGAGGTTCTGAAGTGTCGTCTTATATAGAAGAAATGCAGTGAATGTTGAAAGTGGGGTTGCAGTGCAAAATGCTCTCTTCACTGGATGGCTAATACAAAAGAGAATCCCATACAGTCAACAGTCACCACCATTCAATTATCGCAAGAAAGGGGAAACCAGTCGTACATCTAACTTTAATAATAGGCTTTTACTTTCTGAGTCAATGGTAGAGTGTTGATAGATATGCTCAAGATTTTTATTAACACGTAGCAAAAAATTTCTGAAAGTCTCCAATTTCAGTTACGCTTCATTTGGCTGAACACAATAATCAACTCCATTTCGATTTATTAGCGACTGACAGTGGAGATAGGTACCACTTCTCAAATTTTCTCAAACTCATTAGACTCTCAGAATTTTATCGCATAACGTACCAATTACTCTTCAAAGGAGTGCCTGCCAATCATGGCCTTTGGTATTGTACTGATCGACCGTACTTAATTTTATATTAAATTTAAATATCAATCGATATTAATTAATATCGATCTTGGTATTGGTATTAAAAAAATAAAAATATTTTTTTTATAAAAAAAAAATTATCTTAAATTTTAAATCCAATTTCTCTTTTTTCCTCTTCTCTACTTTCAAATCCCATATTTCTTCTAAAACTTTCTGAGCTCTGTTGCTCATAATTAACTGTTTGTTTTGTTCATAATCTAAAAGAAGGGCTTTTGTGATTTTTTCTCCAACATTTGATCTTTCACCAAGGCTTCTAAGTTCTACCAAATCTACAAGAAACGAGCTTGCAGTCTCTATAATATTATACCTGGTATCTGGGTCTTTGAGAAGCAGTAGGAGGCAATCGATTCCCATGTACTGCCAATCATCTGAAGACCTCGAGAGATTACAGAGATTCTTTATAACTTCTTTACATTCAGCAATGTTTTTTCTTCCAATTTTACTGTAGCATAAGATTCTTATGAGCCCAACTTCTGCAGGTGATGCGTGGTTCACCAATCCACCCCACATTTCAGCCAGGTCTTTGAGAAACTCACATCTACAAATGAGACTTAGAGACCTACCTTTGGAAGCAAAACAGTTCAATAGATAAAGAGACCAGCGCTGGAGTTGGCTAGCCCATTCCTCGGCCTTTCTATTTTCTGTTTCTATCCCTCCAACTCCTTTTGTAAGCAAGTTACGATGGTACTTCAACCTCTTGTTTGCATCCTTGACGCCTACGAAGTCACGGTACACCGTTTCAAGGCAAGTAGAAGCGAGCTTCATAGCTAATTCTACAAGTTCTTTTTCATGCAATGCCACCGCTTTAAATGTTCTTTCATAGCTGGCAAGGTGGCCGAGTGCCCTAACAGCAACTCTTTGCTCGACCCAACTGATCTTTCCTCTTAAAAGCTCCAACAACGGAGTTATAACACCTGATTCAACAGCTTTCTCTGCAAATTGAAACTTGTTCGTGGTGTAGGAGCCAATTACGTGAGCTGCATAATAAGGACTATATACGTTTTGATGCCTGAGAAGCCAACGTCTATCATCAGTGCTTTTTTGGATCAAACGTGCCATGCAATCGAAGATGCCGAGGGACGGAAACTCTGGATCATTTGGTTGCGTCATAGCTATGTTCCATAGTCTACTAAGGACCAAAACATCATCTCGGTTGTCTCTGAGGGGCATTTTCTTGAACCAACTTGCTATACCAACTCTCCTGACAGATGGGTCTGGCTCTTTGAGGCTGCAAAAGAAGCAACTAGGGTCACTGCAACCATTCATAGTACCAACATTTGTCATAGTAGTGAAAGCAGGAAGGATGGGGAATGTCTTTTCCTTTTTCTTCATGAAATCCATAGTTTAGAAGATAAAGAGAGATTGAATTTAGGGTTTTTTGTATTCAGTTAGGGTTAGGCGACCGGCTTTATGTGTAAAGGTGGAAAGATTAAATAAAGACACGACATGAAAATGGAAAGTGGGTGGGGGGCCTGGTTGTGGAATGACACCTAGCGGCGCATCAAAAGGTTCCATAATTTAAATTGTCTAGCTTCATTAGAAGCATATTTAGATATCCAGAAGGTGTGGCTTTTCTTCTCGAGAAAAGGTTGGACCTTTTAAATAGTTGGTGAACGCATACCAGTTTCTGAGTCTTCTGACAGAACCAATCTCCAGGAAGAGTCGAAGAGTACTGTAGTTCATTCATCTACTTAAACTCTTGGAGCGTAGATATGCGTATGTCACGTTCATTAAATCAAAGTCGGAGTTACCAATGTAACTGTAGACAAAAGCTTTGGAGTCTTGAAGAATAACAGATCTGGATGGAAGTATCTCAACTTCTTTCATGCATCGGATTCTCCGTAGAATGAATCCATTTCTGTGGTAGATTGAGCCTTAATAATACTAAATTTGTTTTGTTCTGGCCTCCAGTTACCAATGATAAAATCTACCGCTAGATAGTTGGACTTTTCAGTCGTTATTTGGACCACCTTGTTACCACTTATATTTCCACTTTTTCACTTTTTAATTCCTTTTGTCCACAGATAATTTTGTCTTATATGGCAAAAGTTATAATACAAAGATTACATAAGAAAATAATTGTGGAAGATGGGTGAATGAAGCCATTATCCCTTTAATTAAAATATTTTTGTGCACTTTAAATAAATTGTATCATATGTATGAATATTTTAATTTTTTATAAAATAGTGATCGAAGATGTTACATGGACTATGCAATCAGACATTATATAATTTCCTACTTTAGTGTCCATGTCTATAGTAACGCCGAATAGAAATGTGCATTAAATCCCCTTACTATTTCTCCGACCTCTTGTGTAACATCTCTTGTTGTACCTTGATAAGAACCGTAAGTCAAAGACAATCATGATAAAGAATATTGAACAGAAATGGATGCCAGATACACTCAGTTTTATCCTGCATTTTTCCCGATTCTTCCTCTTATTTCTCATGAAATGTGCATTAAATGGGCTACAAAAGAGGATGAGGGACCACAGAAGCAGAATGTGGTCCCTTCGTATTCCTTAACTTTTCTAGCTTTAAAAATGATAGCGACAGCGTGACTACAAATGCTGGGTGGGAGTAGAAGTTCGAAGATAAGTTTAACAGAATCAAGTACAAACGTTTAAAGTCTCAAGATGTGCAGCGACCATAGAAACTTACATTTGGAGCTGTAAAGCATGAAAGCAATTTTCCTATAGTTGCATGATATAGTGGTCATTAGCATTAAAAATTCAGTTCATGCTAGTACTTGTACATTCATCATTGTAGTATTTTTATCATGAGCTCAGTCCAGGATCTGATCATTATGCGTATATGATGGATTAATTTTTTGTTAATCATGAATCTGTACTCCTAGCGTGGGAGGTAAAGCTCATGATGATGAAGACCATGTTCGGCGTCCAGTCACATGAAAGCATTTTTATGTCTCTTGTTTCTGCCAAGTTTATGTTTCAGAAGAGGCACGGATTGGAGCTTGAACTTTATTATTTCAATCTCGATTTGCTGTAATCACACAAGTTATAGGTTCAATGTGGGAGGAAGATCAGATGCAAGGCTAGGACTTATTGTTGGATTTGACAGCTTGATATCAGTAGAGATTAATTCAAATTTGACAGAGGAGATATCAACTTTTTAACCATGTCATCTACAGAAGATATTTTGATTTTTAACTTTCTCTTTGCAGTTTATATTATGTTCATTAATTTCAATGATATCTACTATTAAGTTAGTTTATTATTATGTAAGGTATATTTAAATATACGTTAAATGCTTTAATAATAAGTTAATTCATACCAAAATATCTCTGTGTCTCGTGTCCTCTTATTTTCTGCATGTTTATCTTCTATAGGTCCTCTGTTCGTTTGTACTCTTCCCAGCACTGCAGCACTAAAGCAATTCCTAAATCCTTTCACAATTAAACGTAAAACTCTGGGCAACTAGAAAATGAATATCCTGGGCTAAATGAGGAGGTAAGGTTGAAAGAAAACAAGAAAAAGGATTCAAAGGCATTGTTTTTCATTCAACAAGCACTTTATAAGTCAGCTTTCTTAAAAATTACAACAACTACTGCTAAAGAAGGTTGGATGACTTCGATAGAAGGCATTCTAAGGTTACTCGAAATTAATCATGGTGAAACTTCAACCTCTTCATTGTGATTTTGAAACCTTGCTAATGAAAAAAGGAGAATCAAAGTAAGATTTTCTGTTTAAAGTACCTGTAATTGTAAAGCAAATGAGATCTTATGTAGAAGAGGTTTCTCATCAAAATATAATTGCAAAAGTTGTGAAAAGAGCAATCGGGATTATACTTTGTTTTATTAATTGTTTAAACTCTGTTAATGCTTTACTAATATGTGTTTAATTGATTAAGTTTGAATTATTCTAAACGGTGTGTTTTGACTCTTGTATATAAGACTTATTTTTTTCAGTTAATAATATAACAAGTTCTAGACTCTTCTTACATGGTATCTAAGACATAAGAGAGAGAAACTTACTTTTCCAAATTTTCCCAAGACCCTAGCTTCTCATTCATAATTGTCTAGATGTTTTTCGTTCAATCTTCTTGTTTTTAGTCGATTTCTTTCATTTCTTTATATATTTTCATTGTTTTGTTGAATCTCTTGTCATTAAACATGGTGAATCCTGCATAGTTTTCAATCTCCTTTACCGAAAATCTTAACTCACCATATTTCCTCCATCATTTTGAGAATCATAGTTCAGTACTTGTAGTACTCGAACTAAACTCTACAAACTACGCATCATGGAGGTGTTCACTTCTTCTAGTAGTGTTGATTCGGCATAAATAAGGCTTTTTGGATGGATCATTCCCGAGGCTAACGAAGGACAATCTAGAGTTTCTAGCATGGAATAGGTGTAACAATCTAGTGGTGGCATGGTTATTGAGATCGATGTCTTTAACGATTGCTTCAACAGTGTTCTACATGGAGAATACGATGCACATTTAGGAAAAACTGGCTCAGAGGTTTTTTATACCAGATAATGTACATATTGGTCACTTACAACATCAATTATGTGTCATTTAGTTAGGGAATTGGTACTGTAAATGCATATTTCACTGAGTTGAACTCTGTTTGGGAGGAGTTAAGAAGTTTTAAACTATTACCTCATTATCATTATGGTATTTGTAATAAGGCATGTTTTCAACATTATGTTGACCGAGAGGAGAAGGATTATGTCTTTAAGTTTTTTAATAGATTGAATGAGACATTTCAGGGTTTGAGAACACTAGTTGTTCTCATGAAACAATTTCCTACTCTAGACCAGGTTTATAACATGGTATTAAGGGAGAAGACCCAAAAGAGATTACAGATAATGAATCCCCTGTTACCTGAGGTCTCAACTATAGCAATAAAAAAGGGAAGTCTGATCTAGGTTGTTCAAATTGTGGTAAAGTTGGCTATCTTAAGGAAAATTGATATCGTTTAATATGATTTCCACCAGATTTTAGGTTTACAAAATCTGGAAAAGGTCAGTCTACTAAGGCAACATGTCAATATTCCAAGGTTTCTGTTAATATGGTTGATCATCCATTTGAAGAACCAGTTACTATGCAAGAAGTTTCTCAGCTGAAAGGCTCCCAATTGGTGCTATCTAAGGATCAAATTCAATGACTTATGCATCTTCTCAATGATCAAGGTTCAAATTCCACCTTTCTAATCCCAGATCCCAGCTCTTCAACTTTACCTATGGCCTACACCAACATGATAGGTACAATCAGCTCTATTTCATCACATATATTTGAGTTTATATGTTGCAATGTGATGCATAAATCTCTTAATATATGTACATCTTAGATTGTGGATACTGGAGCATCACATCAAATTGTTTTTTTTCTTTAGTTATTTGATATTTCTTCACCTGTTCACAACCGTTTTGTTTAATTAACGAATGGTAGTAAAGTTGAAGTCACTCATATCAATTCTCTTACTCTTTTCTCCAATTTGGTTCTCCATAATGTTTTACTTATTTCTTTTTTTCCTTCTTTTTCCTTTAATCTTTTATCAGTTAGTCAACTCACGGATAATCCTGTCTATTCACTTGTGTTTCACAATGATCATTACTTTGTTTAGGACCTTTCATCTCAAATGAAGATTAGATTGGCTAAAACGATACATGGTCTTTATCATTTTCAGACCAGGTCAATTCCTTGTGATCTTAGTTCAGTAAAATTATCCAATGTCCATTATGTTTCTTTAGATACTTAGCATTGTCGTTTAGGTCGTTCTTCCATAGATAAAATTCGTTTAATTCCTTGTATTTTTGTTGATAATTCTACTTCGATTCCTTGTATAGTTTGCCCTAGAGCAAAATTGAAAAGATGTTCATTTCCTACTCACATACCAAGTAGTACCTCTACATTAGAAATAATACATTTGGACATTGGGACCTTATTCTAAGGTTGATTTGTATAGGAATCATTATTTTTTGACTATATTTGATGATTTCTCCATAAGTATATGGGTTTTTCTGCTAAAACATAAATCTCAAGTTTCACAAATTTTGTAGCAAATTTTATTAATTTGTTAGTTACTCAATTTTAGCAACATATTAAGGATATTAGAATTGATAATACTCCAAAATTTTCTTTACCTACTTTTTATGCTCTTCATGGCATTATTCCTAAAAAATCTTGTGGTTATACTCCTAAAAAAAATGGAGTAGTTGAGAGAAAGCACCAATATTTACTGAACATTGCTAGAGCATTGTTGTTTTAACTTGGTTTACTTATACGGTTTTTAAGTGATGCCATTTTGACTGTTGTTTACTTGATTAATCATTTCCCTTCCCCTATTATTAACAATCTTACTCCTTATACTCTCTTTTTTCTTTTCTTTTCTTTTTTTTGGTAAAACTCTTATGCATGCTCACCTTAGGTCTTTGGTTCATTGTGTTTTGCTTCCACTGTTCCAACTCATCGGAAGAAGTTTAGCTAAACCATGTCTGTTCTTAGGCTATCCTTTTGGTGTCAAAGGTTATAGATTCTATGACCTTGACACTAAATGCACATTTATCTCTAGGGATGTTCATTTTCTTGAACATGTTTTTCCTTATAAACAATATGCTATTTCTTCATCTTTTCCTTTTATTGTGTTACCTCAATTTTCTACGTTTGAGTGTCATAATACTTATGCATCACATTTCCATACATTTTCACCTCTCAACACATTTGGTCCATCTTCTCCTACCTTATCTGACCCTTCCTCCTCATCTTCCATCACTCCCACTCAACCGTTACCCCTACTACTCTACATAGGAGTAATAAGTCTACCCATCTTCCCTCTTATTTACATGATTACCATTTTACTTTATTTGCACGTCTATCTTTTGTTTCTTTTTCTATTACATATCCACTGCATCATTATCTTACTTATGACAGATTGTTCCCTTCTTATAAATACTTTACTTTTAACATTACATCCATTTTCAAACCTTCTACTTATGACTAAGCCATTCATTTTGATCATTAGAAAGATGCCATGAGGGGTGAATTGGATGCCATAAAGGCCAACCAAACCTAGACTGTGATGCCCTTCCTTTGGGTGCTCATGTCATTGGTTCTAGGTGGGTCTATAAGGTGAAATTTAATTTTGATGGTACAGTTGAACATTATAAGGCTCGTCTAGTTACTAAGGGGTATACTTAGAAGGAGGCCTTTGATTATACTAACATATTTAGTCTTGTTGCTAAACACACTACTGTTAGACTATTTCTTGCTCTTGCAGCTACCCATAATTGGCTTTTGGCTCAACTGGATATTAGCAATACCTTTTTAAATGGAGACTTACTTAAAGATGTTTATATAGAGTTACCTCAAGGGTACCAACTTCAGTGGAAGCAGCATCATGAAGTTGGCACATGTGGTCAGCTTGTATGTAAGCTGCAGAAATCGTTGCATGAGTTAAAGTAGGTGTCCAGGCAATGGAATGCATAGTTAATTGGCTATTTGATTGCTCGTGAGTATGTACAATCCAAGGCTGACTACACCTTATTCACCAAAAGGTTAGATGTTGGTTTTATTGCTATTTTGATTTATATTGATGATATTGCCATAGCTAGTTCCACTCAACAGGTTATTGATGATTTTAAAGCCTTTCTGCATTCCTATTTTAAGTTGAGGGATATAGGAGTGTTACATTATTTTATTGGCTTGAAAGTTGTTAGAACTAGAAGAGGGATTGTTGCTGCTACATGTAAAGTGCTGTGGCTTTTATATTTTCTTAAAGATTTTGGGATAAAGCATCATCAATCTGTTGAGCTCTATTGTGACAACATTGTTGCTATTAACATTTCAAGCAATCCAATCTTCCATAAGAGGACAAAGCATATAGATATAGATTGTCATTTTATCGGAGAAAAGATTGTTTTATAGATTATTGAGTGAAGATACTTGAAGACTTAAAAAAAGCTAGCTAACTTATTTACAAAGGCTTTGCATCCTTGCCAGTTTAGTGCTCTTTTAGGCAAGATGAGCTTAATTAACATCTCTGCTCATCTTGGGTGGGAGTATGAAAAGAGCAATTGATACTGGGTTTATACTTTGTTTTATTAAATGTTTAAACTCTATTAATGCTTTACTAATGTTTGTTTAGTTGGTTAAGCTTGAGTTATTCTAAACGGTTTGTTTTTACTCTTATATATAAGGCTTATTTTATTCAGTTAATAATATAATGAGTTCTAGACTCTTCTCATAAAAGTGATGTAGAAATCGAATTCAAAATTTTATTATATAATAGCAATTAGTGAAGAGTCTAAAGAGTTCACTACAAACTCATTTAATGAACCTATGAGATCATTGCAATCCCATAAGCTAAGACTAAACAAGCTATATAAGAAGAATGAAGAAAAATTTTTTCATATGAAGGGAGAAGCATCAAATTAGAAAATGAGAAATGAGAGGCAATCAATAAAGGACGTGGTAGATATGGATTTCAATGAACAGTAATCATGGAAAAAGAACAGGTGATATACAACATAACAAAAGGCAACCAATTAAAAACCAAAGAAGTAATAAGAGTTATGATCAATGTTACTACTGCAAATAGCTTGGACATGTAAAATTTGAATGTTGGACAAGGGAAAAGCAATCAAACTATGCAAAAGAAGAAGAAGAGTAGGAGCTCAAGTTATTCATAGTTGATCATAAAGACACAACTTCTTCTAAAAACACCTAATTTTTAAGTAGCGGTTATTCTAGTCACATGGAAGGAATAAAATCATTGTTTAAAGAGTTGACGAGTTTTACAAGTTAAAGGTGGGGTTTAAAGAGGATAAGAAAATGCAAGTAGAAGATAAAGATATCGTTAATCAACAATGACAAGGATAATATAAACTTCCTTCACAATGTCTATTCTATTCTACTTTATCTCAAAACCAATTAAGTATTGATCAACTTATAGCTAGTAGGAAAAATGATTTTCTAATTTTTTTTCTTTTATGTTAATGATATAATTTTCATGAGTTCTTCTTCTTCTCTCATTAATGAATTTAAAGATTGTATGAAGAAAAAGTTTGAAATGGTAGATTTAGGTGACCTCCAATATCTTCTTGGGCTTGAAGTGAAGCAGTTTGATCATGACATTTTTGTTGATTTATTAAAAAGCTTAAACATGTTAAACTGTAAAATTGTAGTCATATCGATGAATTTGAATGAGAAATTGTAAGTTGATGATGGTGCTGAACAAGTAAATAAAAAATATTTCAAAAGTTTGGTTGGAGGTTTAATTTACTTCTGGAGGTTTAATTTACTTGAGTCATACATAACCTAAAATTATTTTTTCAGTTGGAGTTATTTCTAGATCTATACATTGTCCTTCAAAGCATCACCTTAGAGTTATAAAAAGAATGTTGCAATTATATTACTGGAACAACTGATTTTGTGTTATAATATGGTTTTATTCTAGAGTTTAAACTAGATATTTATACTAATAGTGATTAGATTGAATGTTTAAAGGATAGAAGGAATATAGTTTGTTATGTTTTTAATATGGGACCAGTTGCCATATATTGGAGATTAAAGAAGTAAACAATAATAACTTAGTTTACATCAAAAGCTAAATATATGGCAATAACTTCATCATCATGTCAAGCAATTTAGTTTAAATAAATTCTTGCATCTATGAGTTAAAAACAAAAAGAAGCAATTGAAATTTATTGCAATAATAAAACAGTCATTATTGTTGTTTTATATCTCTTATAACTAATCGGTTGGTTGCAATAACATATAATATATTATAAATTTATTTAATAAATATGTTAGGATTATATGAAAACTAAGAGGGTGTGAATCTAAGTCACACAACCTAATCTTTTAGCAATTTATTTAAACATAGAAACTAAAGAACAATTCTAATTTATCAAGTTAAATAATAATAATAAATTATATAATAACAGTAAGTGCATAAAAGGTAAAAGAGAAAAAAAAGAAATACCAATAATTTATACTAGTTAGAAGCAGTCCACTTGCCACTACGTCTAGTTTTTAATACCACTTATTAAAATTTTTCACTATTGCAACAAAAGAATAAAACGTTAGTATTATACTCCCTTTTCAAGGTTCTAGGATAACCTTTCTCTCTTCCTTTTAAGACTAAGGAATAACCTATCACTCCTTTTTCTACGATTAAAGGATAACCCATAACACTCTTTTTTTTTAAGACTCAAGAATAACCTTTACATGAAATCACTCACAATTTCTACCCTAACACCTAACACAATTTTTCACTATTGACTTACCAAGGTATATAAAGGCTCACTTAACACTTGTAAATGCAATGCAACACAAAAACTCATAAGTATATATAACTCACATAAATATATATAAACAAGCTCAAGAATGCTCAATCTCAATATGTAGATACTTCACTATGTTTTTCATATCAAACACAACACACACAATACATATTTATACCTAAAAATCTCAATATTCTCGTTAACCAGCATTCCTATATGTTATCAAATATTTATTATTTTTACTATTACAAAATCTGACCATTGTTTAACATTCACCTCATTTTCATAATTTTCTATTGATCGAATACCTACGATCAATCGACCGACCTACAATTTTTCCACGTTCAATCGACCGATCTTCTCTATTCGATCGACCGACATTATAAAGGTTAATTTTTCTCTGTCCCAATCAAGCCCAATTACATCCAAACACATTCTTAATCATTCTTAACCCAATATAACATAATTTTATTCACTTAAACAGGCACAAATCATATAATGCAAGATTTAATCCCATAAGTTATAATATTTTAACCAAGTTACCAATTCGTTCACTTATACTAATTTATTCATTTATTCAACCTTAACTAACTTAATCATCATACGTACTCATGCAATATTATACATGCATTCATTCATCCATCAAAAGGATTTTTTCATATAACAAAGACATATAACACCTTTTAATTATCCATCCTATACGCAAATACTAAGTATGAATGCATATGCATGATTGATCCCTTTCAACACATGGTAAGATGAAAAGAAGACTTACGCAACCTCACTCATAACAACCTGATCAAATTGTACTCTTGAACTGGATTTTCTATCTTCAATCTTCAATCTTCAAGTTCAGTTCCAATGCTCTTCTTTCATCAACTTTGTCTTCATCCATTGCACATGTTTCATAAACTTTAAGCAAGCAATTCACATTTATGCACTCCAAGTCTTCACCATACACCCTAAACCTTGTTTTATCAAACTTATCTTAATAAACACAACAAACTCCAAGAATATATTAGTAGAAAAATTTTATCATCATTAAAACAAAGGTGAAACCAACCCTTTATCAAAAGATATTTTTTATCTTTAAGTATTTTTTAAATTATATTTAATAGTTAAAAATAAAGATAAAATTTCTAAAGAACTAATGTGTAATTAAAAACTATGATGAGATTATAATTAATAAATTCATATTTTATTTTTTAATATTATTAAAATATTCCTAATCATAGTTTTATCAAAGTAAGATATTGATGGAATAGTAAGACTAAAACACATTGTATTTCTTTCCTATGAAGAAAGTAATTGATTTTATAAATTAAAGTGTGAAGACACTTTAGTAAATGTATAGGCACTTATTAGAGAATAAATTCATTGAACTAATTGAATCATGAAAATCTCAAATGGAACATTAATTGTATTTATATGGTTTATCTCATTATGATGGTTGGATAATTAATCTTTAGACATAAAATTACCAAAGCTATCTTAGAAATTAATCACTATATTTTGATACAACTTATAATCTATTTTATGAAGTAGTTCAAATAGATAGTAATTGGATATAAACTATATAGAGGTAGTTGAGTGAAACAATAAAAGATTCATTACCCTAAAATAATTAAGGAAAATGTTACATTATTCTTGATTAGTAATGATTTCAAAAAAATTTAGAAAAAGTAATTTTAAATTTGAAATTTTATTTTCAAATATCATTTATAGATAATTTACTAATTAGCAGGAACGATTATGATTAGATTATTTAAAGCAAACACAAATTCTATACTCTAATTATAATTCAAACATTAGATGACATGAAGATTAAATATTGTCAGTCCCTATATGACACCTAATGGTAGGTGAATTAGGTGACTAAATTTTTTTTTTAAGTCTTAATACCTAATTAACAATTACCATCTTAATGAAATATCAAATTACAAAATAATATAATAAATAATATAATAATATGGATTGAAATAAAGTAAAATTATACAATAAAGAGAAAAGGAAAGAGAGGCATAAAATAATTTTGGAGTGGTTTGGTGTATAATTTATACCTATGTCCACTTTATAACTCCTTATTAGAATTTTCACTAACAATAGTTTCTTTAACGAATAAAGACCAATCTTTATACACTCACTTTCTTTTTTAATGGGACAAGAGTGAACCTTATAATTTTGATTCCACAACCACACTATCCTAAAAATAAATTTAAAAAATTCTTACTTGACTAGTCCAAAGTTATTAAAGGGTTTACAACTACATGAAATGATGAATATAATAAACTTCATATAAAACCACTAAAAAACAAATAAAAAACACTTAATTTCTTCTTAAATCACTTATAACTCAATTGCAGACTTCTTGACACTTTATATACATTATAATACACCTATTTATAAGAAAAAGGAGAAGTTAATATCACAAAAATAACAAATGTATCATACATCAAGCATAAAAAATACATCAAATGTCTAATATCAAATACTAGATACAACAGAATGTTAGATTTATAAAACATAAAAATATATAATTCATTAAAAAAACTGCCCCATACATGAAAATACGAAACTCTTGCAGTATAACCCTTAAATCAAGGTAGAGGTGGAAGATGTGAGTGAATATCATGACACAAAATGAAAACCTCCTAAAATTAATCCATAAAAAAGTCTCAAAGTGCATTAACTTCATTACAGAGTAAAGAAATATTAGATAGAATATCTGAAGAATTTAGAAAAAGTCTAGAGGATGTCGCTTTATTACTAATAGACATGGGGGGATTAGGATCAGGCGTGCCATCATCACCATAAAGATGTAAAAGTGGAGAAATGGATGGTTGCTATTATTGGTGTGGTCAAGTCATTTAACCATCAATTATTTGATATCTCACATAAATTAAGGTAAATTCAAATACATCCTAAATCTTAAACTGATCTTTCATGGAGGAATATGAGAATGTTAAAAGATGTGATCAAGAATGGGGGAATATGGAATGTGTTAATTTTTCTTTTTAGCTTGGAGAAAATGGATTATATTATCCAAGACAACATCACCTAAATGAATCTTCTCCCCCATTATCAAGGTGAAAATAAATCAAAGATCGTCTGATCCTAATAAGGTGAAGTGATCACTTAAGTAAAGGAAGTTGTATTTAATAAACAAATAATGGAAGTAGGGGAGTTGCATTAAGTTCTCTCACATCTCCTGGTTTTTAGGTTATTTCCTCCTCAATTAGGTAGCTCAAAATAATCTTTACTCAAGTAACGATAGAATGAGAAGAGTTGCCATATTTGGTCAAAAAAATTATAATATAGGTACTTTTTTGGAATAAGAATACTTAAGATTTCATTTATTAGTTCTTTAGAGAGATGGATAGAGAGTTCTTGAACTTTAGAAATAATGTGGTACTCATCACTTACACGATGCTCCCTAAGATTGCAAAAGAAAAATCTAACATTGATGAGGCTACTTCTAGCTAAAAGAGTAAGAAAATGTTCCCACTCTTGAGCAATAAAAAATTAGACTAAACATATTACCATAATGATCTAAACAGGAAGGGAAAATGAGACAATTTTCATGTGCTTCTCTAGTGACATAGTTAAGAAATTGAGTTAATTCAATATCAAAGTACTCATCCTTGTTGAAGTTTGTGCTCTACTAGTTTTAGATGAACTACCACATTTAGTCCTAACTATTATAAAAGATTTTTAAAGAAAAAAACTTTAAAGAAACATAATGAAGGCTATAAGAATGAGATTGTGCATGGTATTAATTAGTCAATGATCAACAACATAATTTGTATAAAAATACACTTTTATACATTCAATTCAACTATCTCAGACTTCAATTAATTCTAAGTCCATATATGCAAAAAAATTGAATCAAACTCCAATGTGCCTAAGTTATAATATAACTGCATGATAAAAAAAAACTATGCAATATATCAATTTGAAATTTGGACAAGATTAAACTAACTTCCAATTACATGTCTAAAAAGTAAAATTTATAAAATAGTTCTTAATTTATCAAAATTTTGAAAAAAAGCCCCAAATCCTAAAGGCTTAAATTAGGGAAAATTAAGACATAACTTAAATAGATTTAATTAAAGATTCAAATAGCTTAGTTTTACTTTCAATTTCATTAAAATCACATTTAATTTTGAAAAAGTTCAAAGAATTGCACCAAAAATTGAAATATCCTAATTCTTTGAAAATTTGGATCTATTGCAATTCTAAATACATTCTCATGAAATTGTTCTTTTAAAATACTTAGAAATGATGAATTAGATTATAATTTATAACTATATGTAAGAGTTGAACCCATTAATCACTTTGAGAGGATAAAGATAATATTACAACAAAATATACAAGATATAACCTACATAATAACTTTATCTTAAGCCTTTTGCTTTTGTCCTTCATACGCTGTAGTTAAACTCCAAAGCTTCAAATTGTATCTCTTAAATATTTTTTCTTCAAACTTATATTTTCAAAATATCAAGCATAATAAATTCATTACTGGTAAGATTGTCTTGTTATCATCAAAATTTAGATGGAGCCTCCTTTGATTCAACATATATATTATAAACATATATAAATAGATTAAATCTAATTATTTTGACATTCTTAATGATTGGATAGCCAAGATATATTACTAGATGTCAATCTTGATTTATGATTATAAATTATTTAATTAGAGAACTAAAGGTAAATTTAAAATATTTTTAATTTATCTAATTTTAATTGTGAATTAATTATAATTTATAATTATTGCCAATATATTAGGAACCTAATAGGTTACATGTAAAGATTTACTAAAGGAGAGAAATTTTAGTTAAGTTACACTTAATTGTGAAGATTTGGTAACTTCAAGGATTAAATATGTGATATTTAATTTTATTAAAATTAAATTATAGTTATAATTAAATTTTAATCTTAATTTTAATTTCTATTTAATTTTAATATTAAGAATAATTTATTTTCTCGTATAAAAGAAAGAAAAAAGGAAGAATAGCTAATACTATTTTTCTTCTTTGTTGCAAACTTTTTTTAAGTCTAACCAGTTTTGCAAATGCTATTAGAAATTGAACGATTAAACAATTTATGGTTGATAGAGGAAGAAAAGATTCTACAAGAAACAAAAATAGGTTTGTTAAAATCTCATTATTTTTATATTTATTATTTCAATTTAAATATTTTTAGGTGATCCACAGGAAAAGTGAAAAAATATTTTCTTTGCAATCAGTCATAGTTAATTATTCAATAATGGTACCAAAGCCTACTTTTTTTATTTCTAGAAAATATTCTAGAAATGATTTTGTTACCTATTTTCTACACGTGATTGCCATGATGTTTCTATGAAAAACATTTGTGTTCTAGAAAGGTTCCATTATTTTCTTTGCCTATGAATAAAAAAAAATCCTTATAATTTTTGGAAGTGTCTTGAAAAATATTGATGCTTGCCTTTATTACTAGAAATAATTAAGTGGGTGCGAGAGGCAAAAAAAATAGATGAACTAAAGGAAGAAGCTGCTCATCAATGGAAGAAGGGTTTCGGGTTAGTTCATGCTTTCATAAAAAGGATGTATTGTAATTAAGAATTTTTAATCATATTAAATTATTTTTTAGATATTTAAGTTAAATTTTATTAATAAGATTAAAATTAAATTATTTTAAATTCTAAATAAATTTAGAAATTATTTTAAAGGGTAATATTTATTAGGAATATGTGTGAAACATAACTTAAATTTTCAAGAGTTGAATAATAAAATTTAATTACTTATTAAATCAACAATTAGAATTAAGTAAATTACTTAGATTATCATTCATAATTGGATTATATTAGATAAAATTAGTATAATAAGATTATATTACCTATGATGAGACTTAAAAAGTTTTAAATCCCTCGTTAAATATTAAGTATCTATTTAAAACATGATAGTTATCTTCCATAATTATAATGATAGTTGCCTTCCATAATTATACGAGTATAATATAATTATGTTTATTATTAAGGTTGTTAAGCAAACTCGAGACTTCTTTAATCCAAATTTGTTTAGTCTTATAATGATGTATCTTAGTTAACTAAATTTGTATGATTTAAATGAACAAACTTATGATCATATGAATTTATAATTAAAGTTATGAATAACGTATAAGATATATATTGGTAAGGAGTTGTTACCTAATAGATGTGGGGGTTACGTAAGAAGTGATTGATAAAAATATTATCTATTTAATTTTCATTTGGTTAGTTTGTTGAGTAAATTCAAGATCAGTTAGATTAGAATAAGGTGTTAACTTACTAGAAAATTAGTAGGGAGGCGATGTTTTTAATTTATTTCAAATAGTCAATAACCAAATATTTTATTAAAGTCCTTATTTTATTTAGATTTGTCACATAAAACAATATTTGTTCTTTTATATTTCAATTGTCAAAAAGATGAGTATGAGTTTGTACCTAAGGAGCATCATAGATATTACCAAGTTGACAAGACCTAACTTTTTAGATTGGCTACACAACTTAAGAGTCGTTCTTAAGTAAGAAAAGAAGTTATATGTCCTTGATAATGTGATTCCAACTAAACCTAGGATACATGTAGCTAATGATTTCTAGAAGAGATATCAACATTATATAGATTATGATGAGCAAGCCATATGTGTGATATTAGCTAACATGTCTCTTGAGCTTTAAGGGAAGCATGAGAACATGGACACTAAGACCATAATAATGCATTTTCAATGGTTGTTTGGTACATAAAATTGGATGGAAAGATTTGAAACTTTCTAAACTCTATATCAGTGTAGGATGAAACCAAGATCTTTAATAGAGTTGTATGTACTGAAGATAATTGACTATATTAAAAAATTAGTCCAATTGAGTTTTGTTATAAACCATGAGATGAGCATTGATTTAGTTCTTAGGCTCTTATTCTAAACTTCTCACAGTTCTCATGAACTTACACATGAATTAAAAGGATATAACACTACAAATTTATCAAGATGCTTAAGATCGTTGAAAGTTGCTTTAAAAAGAAATCCAATACTATTCTTACTATAGGTTCTTTAAGTAGTAACATAAAGAGCTTTAAGAATAACAAGAATAAGAAATAGTAGGCTTCTGTTAAGGTAGTAAAACCATCTAATGGTATTAAGAAGAATAAAGATAAGGGGATCTGTTTTTATTATGGAGTTAGCAAACATTGGAAGAGGAATTGTGAAGCTTATCTTACTAGCTTGATAGAAAAGAAGTTAAAGGTAGCTTTAACTTCAGGTATGTTTATGATTGAGATTAATGTTTTTAATTATGTTTCACAATCTTGAGTATTAGATATCAATTATGGATATTACATTTGTAACAACGTACAGATACTAATAACGAGCAGATTGTTAAGGAAAGGCAAAGTGGAAATAGGAGTTGGCAACGGAGCAAGAGTTATTACATTAGTTGTAGGAACATGTAGTGTGGCTCTGTCTTTGAGGTTTATACTAAAATTTAATATTTGTTATTATGTTAAAATAATTACAAGAAATATCATTTTTATTCTTTTTTAAAAATGAATGAATTTTCTTTATGATTAAGAATAAAAGTTGTTCTTTTTATTAAAATGATGTTTATTATAGATCAAGATTACTTAAAAATGGTTTATATTAAGTGGATCTTGAAAGGTTAATCTTTAACATAAATAATAAGAAAAGGAAATTAATTGATTAAAATCTATCTTATATATAGCATTATAGGTTAGGTCATATCAATAAAGCGAGAATCACAAAGTTACATAAAGAAAGATATTTAGATTCTTTTAACTATGAATCATATGAATCTTGTTTATTAGGAAAGATAACCTAGATTCCCTTTATTAAAAAGGGACATCATATTAATGAGTTATTAGAACTTATACATTCAGATATTTGTGAACTTATGTCTACTTAAGCTAAAAAATGAATACATATAATTATTGAACCAAGGAGGTTTCAATCACGTGTTTTGATAATGAAAAAATATTATTGCTACTAATGTTTGAGTTTTTGTACATTAGAAAGAGCTCAAGCATGGATGAAAGAATAAAGAATGAAGATCAAGTGATGAAAGAAGATCCAGTTTGGTTAGGTTTAGGTGTACCTTAGAATGTAAGTTTCTTAAAATTGATCGTAATCAATGCTGGAAAAAGGTTCGGACATTTGCATGTCATATTTACATGAACATTTGCATATAGGATTTAAATTGTGGTTTTTGTCATTAATTGAATTTGAATATGGCATTGATTTGTTAGGAATTGTCATACAATGTTTTATTAGCATAAAATTACATAATCAAGAAATAATATGATGAATTGTATTAATGTATGCTACTTGATAATTTAAGTGAATTGAAATATTTTTTTAATCTATTTATTATGTGAATTTTGGTTTATGGTAGTCTAGGAAATGTATGAAAAGTTTTAAAGATTATTTAAGAATAAAAATTTTTCATAATCAAGGCTAATTCTTATGTTTGAATCATTTAAAAGTTTTTAGAAACTTAAAAAACCTTGATAAATGTTTTAAAACCTGTTTGAAGTCTTGATTAATGTTAGGAAAATGTTTAGACAGTTAAGAATTGTTTTGGACATTTGTTTGGAATTTTAGAGTTGAAATTCATTTAGTTTTAGCTCATTTATTGAATATAACTCAAACTTGTCTTGAATTAAATTATTATCATTTAATCTGATTTTTTAGTGCTCAATTTGTTTTCATTACTTCAAAATCATTATACACGTTTTGCTTAAGGTCTCAAAAGTGTACTAGATTTTTACTTTAATTTTTAAACACTTAAAACGTTGATTGAAGCTCAAAGAACTTAAATTACTCAAAATTATCTTTGTTTTTCATTATCCTATGTGTTCTTTAATTCTCATCATTTAAATCTTTTTTCATTACTGTAAATTTGTTATTTTATTTTTGCTTAGGTCTTAAGAGTGTGCTAGAGTTTATGTTTCAATTTTTAAGCTTTTATATTATTGGTTTAAGCTTAATTTTATAGATTACACAAAGTTGTCTCTAATGGCTAGTTTAAGGTTTTGGGGTATTTATGTCTTTTTGTCTCCTAAACAATTAGTTCTACCTCCCAAAAGACTCTAAACCTTTCCAAACCTCCTCAAAGCTGACTAAATTTTGCTACTCTTGATGTTCTTAGTTCAAACTCTTCTCTCACTATCTTAATCTATTTCTGGATGTGCAAAATTGGTATTTTCTATTTACTTAAGTATTCTAGAGTCTGCTTGATGTTTTTTTTTTTTTGAATTTTGGAAGGTTATTTGATTTTTTTAGCTTAATTTTCCAGACATATCAAAACTGTCTATATTTAGATTGTTTATATTTTAATCATGTGTTTAGCTATCTAAATCAATTTTTGGGTAAGTGAACTTGTTGTTTCTAGTTTGTTTAGGCATAGGCGACTTTCATAGAGCTTTCATTTAAATTTTAGAGTGAATATTTTGTTATTTTTAAGCATTCAAAACCTTATTCACCAAGTCTGTGCAGATTTGGATGCTCCAACATTCACACTTATCTTTTTCTATTTAAATCTAATATTTGTGTTTCAAAATTACTTAAATTTATTGTAGTTGAGTTTTTATATCTTCCAAGAAGTTGTCTAACCTATTTTCATGATTTTATAAGGTTAAAATCATTTATTTATAGGGCTGAAACTTTAACAATTCATATTTTAATAGATTTGCATATTCATGGTTTGTTCTTGAGTTAAACCTTTTTTTATGCCTTAAGTTCATTTTTATTGTCGTGATATGTTCCTAAGGGATTCCAATAGGTTTATTGTGTTGATTGTGTGACATTTTATAGGTTAGAATCATTTATTTCAAAGTTGAAATTGAAATATTGAACTATTTTGACAGCTTATGTTCATATTGTTTGAATCTAAATATATGATGCTATAATCACATTTTTTATATTTCAATTTAATTTTTTATGATCAATAGAGGTGTTAGGAGACTTGTCATAATTTTTATTTGTCTCTAGAAGTTACAGAATTAAATTTATTTCATGTGCTTCATTGAAACACCATAAAAGGTGTATTTTGGTTACTTAATTTTGGGGATTTAATTTTGTTGATTGGTGATTATGTTTAGGGCTCCTTTTTACCACTAAAAGAAGTGTTGAAACGTTGCTCTTGACCTACGTTAAATAATATTTGAATTAAATTGATTTTTTAATGTGATTTGGAATAATTTATGTTGTATATGAGCATTAGAGAATGCATAAGGCATAAACATTACATTGTTTGTATTTGAACCCTTATTTGGATTGATTTTGATCATGTTTTTGATAAGTTATATAAGCTTGAATTGAGTCTTGGGTAGCCTAAGGGGTGGTTTTTATAAGAGAAAAATTATATATTTCGGTTGTATTTGTAAAGGTTACTCTTCACCTATCTAAAGAAGATTGAAAGGGTACTCTTTACCCATTAGAAAGTAAGATTAGTTGGGTTACTCTTTACTCTTAAAGTATAATTGTAAAGGTCCCTCTTGATCTTGTAAACAAAATTGTTGTAAGGGTTATTCTTCACCCATTTAAAATAAGAGTAGTTTTTAGTAAATTTCTAATAAGTAGTTAGAGAGAGGATCTAGTCTATCTTTAAGGTAGGTGAGCATCTATAAATCTTGGTGTCTATCTCTTTCCCTATCCTCTTTATATTTATGCTTACTATGTTTGGTTATTTTTTATTGAATTTGATTAATATAGGTAAAAGCATAACATTCCATTTAGGTTGAAATTTGGTTTAGAGATAACATTTAGTTAAAATTAGCGTAGGGTGTTTAGATTATTTAATTTAGTAAGAATTTTTTAAACACTCAATTCACCGTCCTCTTGAGTGCCATAGGGCTTATAATAATAAATTCATAAATGATCATTCTAGATATGGTTATGTTTATTTAATGAAACACAAGTCTAAATCATTTGAAAAGTTTAAAGAATTTAGATTTGAGGTAGAGAAACAAACTAGTTGAGGTATTAAAACACTTAAATCTTATTGAATTCATGAGTATTTAGACTATGAGTTTCTTGATCACTTAAAAGAGAATGAGATTCTCATATAACGAATTCTAGTAAAACTTTAAAATATAATGGAGTGTTTGAGAGGAAAATCTATATACTCTTAGATATAGTATATTCCATAGTTAGTCATGCAAATAATCTAATTTTCCTTTGGGGATATGTGTTAGAAATTGCTAGTTACTTTTTAAATAGAGTT
This sequence comes from Pinacopodium congolense, assembly GCA_028565735.1. Taxonomy (NCBI): domain Eukaryota; kingdom Viridiplantae; phylum Streptophyta; class Magnoliopsida; order Malpighiales; family Erythroxylaceae; genus Pinacopodium; species Pinacopodium congolense. The sequence goes on from JAOXYD010000002.1 coordinate 13,068,173, forward strand.
CCATCTAAATTGGTTAATGAGATTCTGTATGAGATATGAATTAGTAATAGATCAAAGTTACCATACTTAAAGATTTCGAGATGTGATGCTTATATAAAATGTAAAATATCTTATAAGCTTTAATTTACATCAAATAATTGTAAAAATCATGTAACATCCAAAAGAGAGCTTTAGATATCAATTTTATTATCCTCTTAAATAAAAAGTGCTTGTCTCAAGACATGCTATATTTCTAGAAAGAGAATTCATTATTAAGGAAAGTAGTATGAGTGAGATAGAAAATTGAAGTTTTAGAACTATAAAATCACATTTAAGTGAAACAAGAATTTCAAGTTGATACATTAAATATATAACCAATGGTTCAAAAGATATATAACTTATGAAACTCTAGCAAGGCACATCGTTCTCATATTAAATTAAGTCTATATATTAAAAAGGGGAATGATGATGTATTACTCATGGATGATAAACTTATTAATTATAAAAAACAATGTTAGAAATTGATTCTTTATAATGACATGAAGTCATGAAATTTGAAATAAAATTCATGTACAATAACCAAGTATAGACTTTGGTATATACACCTGAAGATATTGTATCTATTAGTTGCAAGTGAATTTTTTAAAATAAAACTCGATATAGATGATAATGTATATATGTATAAAGCAAGACTAGTAGCAAAAGATTGCAAATAAAAATAAGGAGTTAATTTTGATGAAGTATTTTTTACAACATCAATGGCTAAGTCCATAAATATTTTATTGGTTATAATTACATATCATAATTAGGAAATGTAGAAAATGAACATCAAAACAATATTTCTCAATGGGAATTTGCTTGATGATATGTATATGACACAACTTAAAGGTTTTACATTAAAAAAGTTTCTCGATCGAGTATGTAAGTTATGAAGGTCTATTTATGAACTTAAGCAAGTATCATAATGGTGGAACATTTATTTTGATGAGACAATTAAAGAGTTTGATTTTATTAAAAAATGAATAAACCCAGTGCTTATAAGAAGGCTCGCATGAGTACAATCATTTTTCTAATTTTATATATAGATGAGATATGTTTATTAGAAATAGCATACCTATGCTCTAGTTTATAAAGATATAGTTGTTCAAGAACTTCTTTATAAAAGATATGGGAAAAAATACCTTATATTTTAGAAATAAAGATCTATAGAGATAGATCAAAGATATTTCTTGGTTTATCTCAATCCATATACATAGATAAAATATTAAAAGCTTTATCATAGAGAATTTTAGAAGAGGATTCTTACCTACGTCATATGAGATCTCTTCCTAAGAGCATGTGTCCAAAGATACAAGAAGAGAGATAGAATGAATTTTATTCTATATGCTTTAATTATTTGATCAATCATGTATGTGATATTATGTAAGATACTAGATGTTACTTATACTTTGAGTATAACAAACAGATATCAAGTCAATATTAGTGAGGTAACTAGATGATTGCGAAAAACATCTTAAAGTATTTAAAAAGAAATAAAGATATTTTCTTAATCTATAAAAGAGCTAAATTAAGAGTTTAGGATTATTTGAATATCAATTTCTAATCTGATCAGGATGATAGTAGATCATAGTTAGAAATAAAAGTGTTCTTTATTTTTATATGTTTTACTTCATGACATTTAATAGTTAATACTAAAGAAAGATCCTTAGAATAATTACTTTAAAAATAGAAATTATGATGAGATCAAGATTATACGATTCAAATTACATAGTATTCCTAAAATGCTCATAACCGTAGATTCATCAAGATGGGGCATTGATGAAACGATAACACCAGCACATATTATATTTCTTTTTTATGAAAATACTAATTTTTTTCATAGATTGGACACTTAAACAAACGTCCAAGTGCTTATTAAAGAATAAGTTCACTAAACTAATTCAATTGTTAGGGTCCTGAATAGACTCATATGTCTGAGGATTATGTCATTATACTGGTTGGATAATTAATCCTTAGATACAAAATTATCCAAGCTATCTCTTATAGGAGTTACTATGCTTTGATACTATTTGGGATTTATTCTCTAAAATAGATCAAATCAGAAGTAATTATATGTAGTATGAAATATATAAAGATAGTTGTTAATCAATAAAAAAATCATCATTCTAAAGTAACTAAGGAAAATATTATGTTGTTCTTGATTAGTGATGAT
>JAOXYD010000002.1:13070463-13090432 GCA_028565735.1 Pinacopodium congolense
AAAGTTCTCTCTATTTTAATCTATCAATTGACTGCATTAAACTTTTTATATAACTTATTGTATTGATTAAATTCACACCTAATATATATAGTTTATACAAGCTTATCTCTAATTCTTTATATAAAATGCATTGCTTATGAATTAATCTATAGCATATATTTGATATCTCAATCGAAACATACATAATCATATCATTGGATTTGAATTTTACATTCACATAACAATCAAAAGCCAATGTTATTGATTTCATAGACAAATCTAACATAAATATAGAAATTCAATATTAATTCAAGAAAATAATGAATACTTCATCCTTAAGTTCATATAAACTGGAATCCTATTAAAGGATTAATTCTTAAATATCAGAAAAGTCACAATAATAATCATAAAAAAGAAGGAAATAGAGATGCTCATGATTATAAGTCTTGAATTCTTTGACTCTTTGATAATTCTTGATGTGAAACCAAATCTTGATCTTGAGTTTGATGTATTTGGATCAGTCTTTCACCTTTAATCTTGTGTAAAACTCATGGAAGATAGCTTATGACTTGAGTTTTCTCCTTTAGCAACTGTTTGGAGCTTCTTAGAGGCCAGAGATTGCTAAAAAATAACCTAATTTGGTTATTTATGCAAAGGAACCCATATGAGCCACGAGCAGACCCACGATCATGGCTCTCGCAGTGGTTCCTACTATTGAAACCAAGGGTAGACCCACGTTTATGGGTTTCACTGTGATTTTCCCAGTTTTGCTTCCTTTATTGTATTCTCACTTTAACTTCTTCTCTGCTCGTCCTTTGGTTATGAAATTTGATGTAGAGTTTCCTCACTTGATGTTCTTACTTCCTAAGTCAATTCCACATCTTTTTCAATCCCAAAAGTGCATAAAAATGCTTACTAAAATACTACAAAATATAGAAAATTAATCGAAAGTATATAAGCAACATCTTATTTCAACATTTAACTTAATATGCATATAAATCACATGGATTTTCCCCTTAAACTCAAGATAATCATTACAGAACTATGCCTAACACCCTGCTATAGACATCAAGTTTCATTTGAGACGTCTTCAAGAATGGTCGTCCAAACAAAATTGTTGAAGGATTTAAAGAGTCCTTATCCTGTATGTCTAATACATAAAAATCTACAAGAAAAATAAGTTTGTTTACTTGCACCAAAACATCCTCAATAACCCTTTTAGGGTAAGTGTTAGACCTGTCAACTAATTATATGATCACATGAAGGTCTTTTAAAGATCCAAGATTTAGGGTTCTAAAAATAGGAAGTGACATAACAATGATTGAAGCTCCTAAATCTAGCATGCATGTTTCATATCTCATATTACCTATCTTGTAAGGAATGATAAAAATACCTAGATCCTTGCACTTGGGATGTAGCTTCCTCTACAGAATTGCTGACAAGTTTCCCCTTATATTGACCTTCTCATCTCCCTTCAACTTTTGCTTGTTAGTACATAGCTCTTTCAAAAACTTGGAGTATCGCAAAACTTTCTTGGTTGCTTCTAACAGAGGTATATTAACTTCCACCTTGCAAAATACCCCCAATATGTCTCTCTCCTTCTCTTGTTGCTTATTCTTAGATAACTTATAAGGAAATGGAGTATAAAGTGGGTTAGTAGCAACAAGGTGTGACGTACTCACCCTAGGAGGATGGTCCTTCTCCTTCTGTACTAACTTGGTTTCTTCTTCTTCTCCTTGCTTCTCTTTCCTCTTTAGTGGATCTTTTATCTTCTTGCCACTCCTCAAGATAATGGAACAAGCATCTTCTTTTAGGTTATTCTTAGGCTAAATGGGTAGTCGTGTCAAGCTTTGGGCTTATAATTTCCCTATTATAATAACCAACTGACTTATGTAGTTTTCTAAGTTCTTCATATCACTCCTCGCTTCTTACTGAAATTGAAGAGTATTAGTAACTAAACTCTTCACAATTTCTTCTAAAGACATACCTCCAACTTGTTGTTTTATGGTGGTTATGGAGGTGAGGGCTTTAATTGAAATTGTGGTTGATTCTAGGAAAAACTTAGTGGTGCATGGAATTTCGATTGCTACTGCTATTGCTGATATGTAAAAGGCTGTATATCTACTTCCTTGTTGTGGGTTGCCATATCTAAAGTTAGAATAATCCTTCCACCTTAGATTGTAAGTTGGAGAAAAAGGACCATACCTCAGTTGTTGCCCTTAACATCCTTTAATTTCAATGAATTGTTATTCATCCTGCAAAGTAGGGCAAGTATCAGTAGAATGAGTTGTCAATGCATAAATGCCATATACCTTAGTAGGCCCTTTTCCCATCACTTCTTACAACATAAAGGTCAAGTTGGCTACTTACTACTCCAACATAGAGATAGATACCTCCTTCACTTGCCTTATCAAAGAGGAAACATTGTTGCGACTACCCCAATACTAAAAATTTGTTGCCATTATTGCTATCAAGTTCTTCATCTCCTCCAATTTCATATCGACCAATGCTTCACCACTATCAACATCGATTATATTCCTGTCCAAAGATAACAAACCTTTATAAAAATATTGAATTAACAAGTGTTTACTCATTTAATGGTTTGGACAACTGTTACAGAGCTTCTTAAAGTGCTCATAATACTTGTGCATTGACTCTCCTATGTCTTGTCAAATATCACAAATTTCCTTCCAAATGTTAGTGGCTCTCGAGATAGGGAAGTACTTCTTTAAGAACACCTATTGGCTATATGATAACTCCTATGAGCTTTATACCCGAGCATACAATGTGGAACTCCTTCAGAAACTTATTTGATCAGTGATGTAACCCGATCCCAATAAATTGGTGTTGTGAAAACCTGTAAAAGTAGGTTGTGTATGGATTAGTCTAGAATTAATCTCAACCTCTAACTCATCATCTAAATAATTAAGACAAAGAAAATTAGGATTAAAAATTGGAGCTACAAGTTCCTTTAAAGTGTACTGGTGAGGCTTCATAATCTCTTTAGCTACTTCTCCCTCTATAAACTTAACCAAACTCTATTCAAATTATTTTTCAAAGGACAAAGAACTTCCTTTTTCAGGAAGATGATTATGGCTAGCTCACTACCTCTAACGAAACCTAAGACGTGTAATAGGAGAAAAAGAAAAAGGATTAAATGGAAAAAGTAATGAACTCATGTTTTCCTCAGTAAATTTCTACAAATGACTGTGTTTTAAAGAATTTTGGGACTTACAAAACAAATGGAAGAGTGATAATGATCAAATAAAATAAAAATAAAAATTAAGACAATAATAGAAACAAGTAACATACGTCAGCTCCTTAAAAATGATGTAAAAACTTGGATAGCTCATCACAAATTACCAAGTAATAAATTTCTAACTACCTAACTGTGTAATAGGATAAGATAAGGTTGAACCACAAGAAATTAGAATGAAAATGCTATTTCAAATGTTGTATATGAAAAAAAAAACCCATGAAACAAAAAAAAGTGAAATAAACTAAAATGCAATTAACACAAATAAATAGATAAACACAATACAAAATATGATAAAACTGATAACAATATTAAATAAATTCCTAGAAGGTATCATCGGGATTCTAGGACAATCATTAATCCTCAAATCTAGAAAAATGGCACTCTAGCTAAGATATTGGTGAGAAAGTTAGTCGTAAGCTACCAAATAATAAAATACTTAACTAGTAACTAGGTTAAATTAGGGTCGATCTCATAGGGAGATATGGTATACTAAAGTTATTTCTAATATTACGTAAAAATAAAAGAAAATAAAAACAAACCTATGGAATTGAACGACATTTAAATAAAGAACAAAGACAATTAATGAATACAAAAAAAATAAACACAAGAACATAGAACAAATACGAAAAGATAGGCAGAAGATAAATATAAAATTCTAAACTTATAATTGATCATCGAAATAAATAAATTGTGATTGGTGTAAAATTCTAACCTATAGGTTTGAACAAATTTTCAAACTCTCAATTCCTCAAATTTTTAGATAAGTCATATATGATAAAAAACTTACCCCTAACCACGAGGCAATCTAGAATAAACTCTCTAGATTTAATGACACAGTAGCTTTAACACATTAGCAAATAGCTAATCTAAGCCATAGTCACACAAGATCGAACTATGTAACCTAGAGAACTGGAATCCTAGACTAGTTGGTAAGTATCCTAACAAATCTGACTAACCTATTGCCACTTCTAAAAATCACCAAGGGTAATTACGTATCACATATGTCAATCCTAGCAATTGAACCAAGGATTACACCTAGGGTAGCAAATCCTAATCATTAATCCCTAATTCATGACATTTTCTCGGAATTCCAATTCAATCCTAACCTAAATCACAAAGTCCATTTAAATCCTAGTAAATTCTTACAATTATTCATCTAAAATTCCATCATTAACTTCCAACCCAAGACTAAATTATATAAACATAACTAAATGAACAAGATTGATACTTAACTAAAGGAAAACAAGGCGAAAAAATTCCAAATTAGCAATGAAAATTAAGATTTTCACCTAACCCAATGCAAACTCAAGCAAATTGTGTTAATAATCAACTAATTCCAACTTAATTCACAAAGCCTAAAACTAATTACACCTAAACAAAAATTTCATCACACCAAAAACAGGGAATAAATTAAAATTAAACCCTTTCTAACCTAAAAACACCCATAATTTCAACTATCAAGCAAAATCAATCTAAAAGCATAAAAAACAAGCATAAAACTACAAAATAATCCATTAAACCATCAAAACCAAACTTGAACATACCTAGAAAAATAAAATATTGAATTAACACAATCAAAATCTAAGTTGGAAATCAAAGAAAAGATAATCCATTGCATTATACCCAATCATCCATACATTTTCCATAGTTCTCAAGCTCAAAATTCATAAAAAAAAACTCAACCTAAACATCATTTCATATACAAATAAGAAAATGATAGAAAATAAATTATCCAAGAACAATATTTAAAGCATAAAAATATCTAGAATAAGGAACTAAATGGAAAGGAAATGAAACTAGCATCAAATTCCAATCTAAAATACCAAGAACACTAAAAAATTGAATAAGAACAAGAAGGAGAGCTTAGAAAATGTAAGGGTTGCTCTCTCTCATGATTTTATGCCCTTTATATATGTCTTGGAGGGCTGCTATGATTTTGGAGATGTGGGAGCAATTTGGTCAAATTTGCCCCTAAGAATCATAAAAAAGTAATCATTTTATAATTTTCATTTTTATCCAAAAAATTGATAGCTTTTGTCACTTTCTCCTTTTGTGCTCTAAATCCTTTTATACAGCTCCAATTGCCATGCAATTTGGTATGTAGGCTCCTCACATGATGAGCTTATACCTCACAAAATTTCAGAATAATTAGAGTTCTAAAAGTACACCTAATGCATCATCAAATTCACCTATACTAAAACTGATATTCAACTGAGCTTGTCTTATTCTTTTCTATGTCTACTCTTCATGGCTTGTTATATGGCCTTGAAATTTGATGTGAAACTTCATAACATGAAGCTATAAGTCCTTAAATTTGTTCCACACCTCTTCTAGTTTCAATTATGCTCCAATTTTTGGCTCTCAACTAGTATTTGCGTCTTAAGATCAAATTTATATGTAAACTAAAAAGAAACACAAATTAAGTATTTAAACATTAAAATAGGGTTGAAATGACATTCACATGTATAGAAAAATATAAGAGAATTCAATCCTATTAGTTGGCCTATGGATTTGAACAAGATCTCAAATCCTAAGTACCTCTTAAATAGGTAAATCTAATAAGCTCTAGAAATACCTCTATCTATGCTATAACTTAGAACAAGCTCTCTAAGTTTAATAACGAAAAAACATTAGATGATAAGGAATGAATAACTTAGGTCACTAACACACAAGTTTGGAAAGTGTAATATAAATAACTGAAACCTTAGACTAATTGGTTAAGATTACCTATAAATCGAACTAGTTTATTGCTAATTTTAAAAGTTGTGAATGACTATTATGTATTACATACTCAATTCTAACATTCAGATGAGGAATTATAAAAAGGGTGATCAGGTCTAGAAATTATATATAATCCTTATCATTAAACCTAAGTTTCAACCCAACCTAAACTTTGAAGCACTAAATTCAATAAAACTTAATTACATTTTCACAAATAATTTCCCATTATACCTTTTATACCTTCTAACCTTTAAATACCTAGAAACAAAAAAAAAGGAATTAAATCTAAAATACACATGCTAGAAAATTTAAGAAAAGTAATGAAAATTGCAATTCAACACTTAGTCTAATGAAAATTAGGCAATGGATGGTTTAGAATTGCGTAACACAATTCAACCTTTCATGATGAAGAATACGAGTGAATTGTTAAAAATGGAAATTGACACTATCTCCAACCTAGCATCATTCAAATCTGAGTATTGGTTATCCTATAAGGCACAATTTATAGAAAACAATTCCAAATCACATTTCATAGGAGATCAAGCATAAGCAATTAGGTTAAAAGATGCATCTACTAAACCATAATAAGGTTAACAAAAAGAGGATAATTCACTATTGGGTAGTAAAAAATAGATAAAATTCATAATTCAATCGAACCCAAATGAAAAATCAGGAAAATCAACACAAAATGGAATGAGTAATGTGAAATAAAGGTTATTCATAGGTAAGAACATCCTTAATCAACTCTTGGAATTCAAAATTGGTAAAACTAATCTCAAATAGATGTAGGAAATTAAAAAATGAACAAAACCCAATCCTAAACCACAAAACCAAAAATAAGAACAACAGATGATGGTTACCTTATTGATTTAAATTAGTTAGGTAAGCTAGAACACAAAATCAAAGGTGTAATAAGTTGATTTGGTGTAGAGATGGTAAGATATGGGAAGGATATGAATGGGAGTGAAAGAAAGATGATACAAAGGGAGAGGGTCGGGATGCTTATGTTTAAACACATAAACCTGAATCACCCACGATTAGGACCCACGGGTGTGGGGTCCTGCCTGTGGGTTTCTAGGTTTTTTTTCTTTGAGTTGTTATTTTTAAATTTTAAAGGGTTCTAAAGTTCCCTAATGCACCCAAGAAAAATGAAAAACAAATAAAAATAATTGGGAACACAAAAGCAAACACAAACACTAAGGAGATACAAAACAATAACTAAATAGAAATAACTCAAAACTCAAATGAAAATAGATAAAAGCAAACTAAAAAGGAGAAAATAATCAATGGCTTGTCTCCCACAAAGTGCTCGTTTAACGTCATTAGCTTGATGATCCTTTTCTTTGTCAAATGGTTAGCAACTTATGCTTCTAAGCTTTCTTTTTCTTCTCCCTTATCGAGCTCTTCATGTCCTCTACATCATTACCTCTCCATTCATCTAATTTATCCACATCAAGAGTTGACATTAGCTTTCCTTCACAACGCTCATAGCTCGATTTAGCTGTTTAACTAACTTCGAAAATTCATCATCTACTATTCTTTGCAAAGCACTTGGAGTGTTGTTAACAACATTATCAAATGGCAAAGTTTGAAGTTTCTCATGGAAAATTTACTTAATATTTTCAAAATGTGAAAAGGTAATATTTGAGATTGATATGGGGTAACAATTAATGATTCCACACACTCTTACAATTGGCTATAAGGTTCAAGTCCTATTGCATTTAAGTTTGCCAAGGGTTGGTTGACATGAGAAGTTCGACATGGTATGAACGTATCTAGTAAAGGTTGCGAAGAAGATGAATAAATAGGTTGGTGTGAAGTGAAGATGTTTAGAATTTGAGGAAGGAGACTGAGTGTTAATAAAGTTGCTTCCCTATTAAAGTTGAAAGTTTGCTAAAGTACATAAAGGGCTGGTAAGACGCTACAAAGGTATGTTTCTTATGGAGAAGCGTATTGATAAGCTAGCCTATCGCTTGAAGTTGCCCTCACATTTAGAGGTGCATCATGTGTTCCATGTAAGTTTGTTAAAGCCTTACAATGACTGCAAGAAGGAGCCAAATAAGGCCAGTTAAAGAAAGCAATCACAGCCATCACGATATTCTTTGAGTGTGATGTTGAGAAGATATTAGCATATCAAGTCATTCAAAGGAGATATTCTTATCCAAGTTATGCAAAATACTTTGTAAGTAGAAGAGAGCATCTAATTGTGAGGTCAGTTGTAACTATAAAACTATAAAGATCACGTCAACACATACAAAGCGAACGCAATAAAGATGTTGCTAGATTACATAAAGGAGGATGTTGCGCATTGAAGGAAGTTTGACCTTATAATTCTCTAAAATTCTCCTCACAAGTTTAAAGATGGATGAAAGAACCTTACAGATAATTAAATTATCTCCTTGAACTATAGAGCATTGCAAAAAAATGTTCTAAAAATTATTTTAAGCCATTAAATTGAATCGGGCTTAACCATTTATTGCTGAGTAAAGAATTATAAATAATCTAAAAATCTCATTTAACATTCTCATTTATAACATCATCCACCATAAAAAAAAACCACATAACTTTTTTAAGTACTAGAAGCATTCTCCAAATTTTCCTATTACTTTTAACCATCTTTCTTATTAAGTTCGTTTTGTTAAGTGTTGTGTATAACACTTTAAAAAAAAATACTATTTAAGTGTTGTGTATAACACTTAAAAAAAAAACTAACATTCTTTGTTAAAAAAGTTTGCTAGTGTCATGTAATTCATTGTTAAAAGATCAATCAATCCTCGTAGTAATCTAGAAGCCAAGACCAAATCAACACTATGTTAACATACCCAATGAATTGAAATCCTCCAGAGATTTGGAAATTAAGTTGAAGCAATCTAGGATTCAAGATGAAAGCATTGTAAGATCTCACTCGTGTCAATATAGTATTGAAGCCACGAGAAAATCGAGACAAAGTTATGAAATAAAATCTTCCAAAACCTTAATAGAAAAAAGAGTAAACTGGAAAGGACTCCACTAGGGCAGGGCCAGGGAGCCATGGCCTCCCATAGCCCTTCTCACTAATAGGGTTGAAGAATTACATAAACACCCTACATCCTTTATTAGTGGGGAGGGCTACGGGAGGCCATGCCTCCAGGCTCCAGGCTCCAGGCTCCCTAATTTTTTTTTTACTGAAAATAGTAACCAAAATTTATATACCAAAACTTATCAAAATATCATAATATGTTTTGTTACTGGGGTCAACAAAGTAGATGACACAAAAACCTTCCACTTAATAAGGATCGATTCTTATCTGATCAGAACCCAGCACTGATAGCACAATGTTTTCAGAAGTTATGATATCTCTCAAGTTTTTTTTTTTTCGAGAAGCCAGCTTACCATGAATTTCTTGCATTTAAATGGTAAATAAATAGAAAAAGGTAATCAAAAGCGATTCTCAATTGGATTAAGACTATATCTTGATCTTTCTGGCAATGTCCCTGTCTACTTGGTGTACCTCAGGTCCATAAGTCGTCCCAAAGATGTAGTTACCAAGCAACTCATTAATTCTAAACAACGATTTGTCTTTGAACCATTTTCTCTCCAAAAGAGACCGAGAACCTGAAATTCTTCAACAAATACAAAGTGAGAAAAGAATGAACTAATAATAAACACTAAGACCAAATTTTCTCGAGTTGGTAAATGTAGAATGTCATCATTTTCCTACAAGCTGCAACATTTTGATCATAGCATTTTGGTATCTAAAGAAACACACAGTGTTTTGACTTTATATGTTGTCAACTAAAAACAAGCAAACATGGATTTGACCCTGAATATGTGGATTAGCGCCAAAAGTAATTTAAAAAGAACATTTTTGTACAGATTCAATATAAGATGCATACTAATAATGCAGAGAAATTATCTACATCTTCTTCTCTCCATCTTTTCCTTTTTTGTCCTAGAATAACATGCAGTAGGCCTATATGCCTTGGCAATGGCTTTGTATTTGGATACAACATTCAGATCGAAGCAATTGAGTAGAGATATCATCAAACATTTAAGCCTAACTCAATGCACAAACTACGTAGGCATTCAGTTAAACCATGTACCTTGAAGTTTCAATTAGTTAGTTTCCTGCGTCCCAATGGTCCAAAATCTTTTAGCGGCCATACCTGAGGGGAATTATTAAGAAGTCAGTAAGACGAAAACTTTTCTTCTAAAAACCACAAATTAGGTATCAGAAACTAAGAAGAAGATTGAACGACATTTAAATAGTCAAACTTATGAATCTTCCATCAACCATACAAACCAAGATGACTGGATAGCCATTCCAAGGATGCACCCTGCAGTCCACAACCACCTTACTATTGCAAATTGTAGGAATAGCCAAGGCTATACTTTTCCCCAACCATAAAGGAATAAGTTCTAATCATTATGTCACTGAATCCCAGAGAAACTTTGATCTCACTGTTAAAACCACTTAGCCAGTCTAGTTTAGCATCTCATTTTACCTCAGTATGTATCCATTACGTATGGGAGGTGCTTCCCTCCATCCAAGATAAAAAGCCTTTAATTGTAACCTACAGATGTTTTTAACCATACTGTAGCTAATCCAATGAACTATTGCATCTACCAGCCAATTTCCATGTATCAATTTCCTTTACAGAATCTCTTCAATGACAAACTGAAAATAAAACATTCTATAATGCCTCCACTGCCAGCAATTAGCACTTAGAACCCCTTTTTTTTAAAATTAAAATTAGAACCAAGTTCCATACTATGCCTCTAAAATAATAATTGCATCATTTGCAGACAACTGATACGCATAACTCTTTGGTCCTTTTAAACTCGTTGAATAGTTCATAACCTTATGATGATTGGGATATTACTCGCGTTGCATTTAATGGAAAAATTAAATAGTTCATACCCAAACTCAATAAATCTGAAGCAGGGAAAATACCAATGAAATCTGCAAACAAGCAGAGAACAAGCTTAAGAAAATAAGCTCACCCTCCAACATACTTTCCCATGAAGAAGGCCGTAAGGTACTGCTCCAAAGTTTCTTGAATCCCTAGAAGCATATATGTTATCCCCTTCTATCCAAATATGCCCCTTTGGGACCTACCGAGTAGAAGTATAGAAATACATTAAGCGTTAGATAAAGGCACAGTTCTTAATATATACAAACAAAAGTCTAAGGAAGCAAACCAGAAACTTCATCAACCAAATCAAACATTGGCATGAACCCATAAATCGAAACAGGAAAGAAAACAAAATGCATTAGAACATCTCTAACAGCCAAAAATTCAGACGGAAAAAGAAAAACACCTTCAATCAATCCCCTGCCCACTTTAATTCTCCTCAACCAAAAAAGAAAGGAAAAAAAGGGAATTTCTACAAAGTACCAGAATAGTCTGACATCTATCGCTGTTCTTGGGATCAACAAAGTAGGTGACACGATCACCTTCTACACCCACCACCCGTTTGGTGACGACCTTTCGAGGATTCTCAGGTGACCGTACAAGAACCACATCGCCAAGTCCCGCCTTGCCAAGTCTGGGAGATATCCTCTCAGCAAGAATCAGGTCACCGGTAAGGTTCAGTGTCGGAAGCATACTGGGTCCATATGTCTGCAACACATCTAGAATAAGAAAACGCCACATAAGGGCGGAAAAAAGAAGAAGAAGAAGAAGAAGCTGATAAAGAGATGGGAAGCCGAAACCAACAAGGGCAACGGTACAGAGGTAGGTGTTGGTAACGTGGAGAAGACAGAGAAACTTGGCAACTAGGAAGGTTCCGTCCAGAGCTTCCTTCACTAAGCTACACCATTGCTTCAGATTTCTGACGTTCATTTTGTAACTTCAACTCTCGATCTCCACAGCAAACTATGACATGGGCAGGGTTTGATTCTTAATCCAAAACCAATGCCTGTTTCAGCTAAATGGACCACTAAGGGCTTTCGATCATCTCGGGGGTTTTAAACTCAGACAAAAATTGAACCAAATTATATTGATAACTCAAATAATTAGTATTAATATTATACTTTAATTCAATACAAGCACGACTTGATTTTTCGGCTATTGTATCTTATTTACCAACCGTTTTCCCTCTGTATAAAATAAAGGGATTTATTATTCGAAATTTCAAACTTTGGGACTTGACTTGCATATAAACATATGAAGTTTAATTATTTTGGTTCCTACCACTGGACAGATGTGATATCAAGTGGGATGGTGAGAACCAAATTCGAACTCTTCAGCGTATTAGCTATGCTCTATAATCCTATTAGTTGGGACTAAAGCTTTACTGATTGCATATTTGCCACCATAAATATTTATTAGATGCACGCAGATCTCTAAGTTCTAACTCCTCTGTTCCTATTAGTGAGATTAATTTCTTACACTTCTACTTCCAAGATGTTAAAGATGTGTGTTATTGTTAAAGTTAATATTTGTTGTACCGTGACTACATTCATGCTAAGTTTTTGCTCATTATTACTAAGCGAGATATTGAATTACAAAAGATTTCAATCTTGATTTAAATGATAACAACATATGAATTCTATTAATGGTTTGAATTTTTTATGTATGTTTAAAAGATAAGTACATATGGTGATTAATTCAAAGTAAAAAACTTAGACTTAGAGAATAATTTTGAAGAAATTGGAAAAACAAGTACTATAAAAGCTCCATGACATTTAGTTAGGTAGTTTAGATTAGTTTGTAAGCTTTGTTTAAAGTTTAAAGAATCTTTTGGCTCAATTTGCATATTGCATAATTTTCACTAAAGAGGTTACAGTTTGAGATTGAATCAATTGGATCAATTTAGGTCTTCTAACAATCTTGAAAAATGTTTGGAAATATAATTGAAGTTGCATTTGATGTTGAGAAAATAATTGTAGGTGCTAGAAATATTTTTGATCAAGTTTTGAAATATTTTTCAATATTTCAATAATGGTCATTAGCAATAGGTGTGAAAGGCCCTTTGTAGTCATGCATGCTATCGTTGAAGTCAAACTGTAGAACAACTAATCCTAAAATTTTAGTATCTAATCAATTTTATGCTTTAATGCTTCTAAAAAATAGAAAAAATACCAACGCCTCTTTTACCTTCCGAAGTATATAAATAATATTCTATTTTGTTTTTCATGATCTGAATGCATTATTGTTTAATTTTTTAGCTTACAAAGTCTATATACACCAAAGTTTTCAAGTGTTCATAGTTCATCTTTCTTGTTTCAAATCTAATTTCTAGGTTTTCAATTCATCATATTCTATTTCTTTAAGATTTTCAAAGGTTCATTACTCATATTTTTCATTTTTACATGCATAAGAGCTCTTATATTGTTGATCTTTAAACAAGATACCATTAAAGGTATATTTTGTTACTTCAAAAGGGGATTTCTTATTTGATGGGTTTGTGGCATATGCTCCTATTGTCTTAAAAGTATTTGTCAAAGGTTTCTTTTCTCCTTCCAAATAGCATATTTCAGGTGTAATGGTTTCTCTTAACCCAAAGAAGAAGATTGTACTTAGTATTGTGTTATAGTGAAGCTTCAAACCAGTTGTTAGGGAGAGGACCTATGCAAAATTTGGGTTAGCTGAACTTCTATAAAAAATCTAGTGTCTCTTCTATTCCCCTACACTCTCCATATTTTTTTATCATTACTGATTCATATTAAAGTTATTGATTATTAAGCTAATTGATTCATAATTATATTATTGGTTATTCATATTTAGGATTATCAATTCACGCCCTCCCCCTTCTGACTATCTTTAGGACTTGCAATTGGTATCACATTTAGACTCACTTATTCTTAATTAATTTCTAACGAAATTGTGAGATAAAAAGTTTAAAATGGCATACTTGATAGGTTTATCTAATCATAAGGGGCAAAATGTTAATAGAGCTCCATTTTTTATGGTAGTGATTATCTCTATTGGAAAATTAGGATGAAGTTCTTTCTAATGGCTAAAAATATAAAACTTTGGGATATTTTTCTTGATAGGCTATATATTCCTACATAAGGAGTTAATGATCAAAGAGTACCTAAGATTAAAGAAGAGTAGACTAATGATGATAGGAGATTAATTTGATTAAACAATAGGTCTGGCCACATTTTATTTTGTACACTTAGTAAGAAGAGTTCAATAGGGTTTCAATGTGTGAAATGGCTCGTGAACTTTGGCACATGTTTGAGGTCACACATGAAGGAACTAATCAAGAGACCAAGATTAAGGAAGAGGAAGTGGCTTCAAGAAGAAAGAATTTGGTATTCAAAATTATAAAGAAGAGAAAAGTGATGAGGAGATAACTTTAGATGATAATGAAGATGAAAGAGCTACTCTCCTCACAAGGAAGTTCAAGTGGCTCTTGAAGAAGAAAAGCTAGACAAATGTAAAAATGATTCTAAAAGAAAATCACCATCTAACATTATTTGTTTTAAATGTATTCTAACCCAGTCATTTAGAGAGCTAATGCCCACTTCTTAAGGATATTGATAAGGAAGAAAGAAGTAACTAAAACCCAAAGAAGGAAAGAAAGATGCGAAAATATTTAAAGGCCATGTTGTCATATACTTTAAGTGAATTATAAAGTGAGAAATCTGATAAGGAAGTTGTAAATTTTGCCCCATGGCATTGGGTGATGAGGTGCCTTCTACTTCACACTTTGTAGATTTGTGTCTCATGGAGTTGAATGATGAGGTACCTTTTGCTTCACACTCTTATAATGATGTTAAACATGAATTAAACTATAATGATTTGGTTAGATGTTTTAAAGGTGTGAACTTAAAATGGAAGAAATTATTTTCCAAATACAAGGAATGTGTGAAGTTGGATGATAAACTTAGGTTAGAGAATGATGGGTTAAAGAAGGATTTGCATGATTTAGTACCTAAGAATGTGGTTGTTGATGATGGAAGAAAAATATGAATGAAAATAAATCATTAAAAAAGAGGCAATTTCCTTAAAGGAATTCTTAGAAAAATTCACTAAAGGAAAGGAGAAGCTAGATAGCATGCTTGGAGCTTAAAAAACTTTAAATGATAGGTATGGCTTAAGTTTCACTTAAGAGAGCGAAACTTATAATGCCAAGACTACATTTATAAAGGTAAAAGTATACATAAAGAGCATATTACTAGGAATTAATTTGATAATGCATCAACATCTAATTCAAAACTTAAGAAGAACAACCATGCATTTATGTATTCATCAAGGCCTATATATAGGGTGAATGTGCATGTTTCTAAGAATAGGCTTAATTTCTTTGAAAATGCAAAAGTTCCAAAAAAATGCATATAAATCATTAATGAGGAAAATTCAACCAACTTATGTTCTTACACATAGAATGCATTTTCAATCATTTAGAAATGTCCTCTATGGTTATTCTAGGCCACGGAATATGTCTCCTTTATGTTCTACGTGAAAACCTTACCAAAGAAGGACTTTTAAGAATGATGTACTTAGAAATGCATATAAGAATAACTATAGATCACATGAACATTTTTTTATGATGTTCCACATGCTAGTGTTTCTTATGAAAGATTTGGGCATGTTAAAAATATTTTGTTTAGATAACCAAACAAGGTTTCATAGTACACCAAAGGGAATAAGAAGTAGAAAGGTATTTAACCTTAAAGGACCCAAATTAATGTGGGTACTTAAAGTGAAATAAACTTGTTTATTTTGTAAAAATTAAAGAGTAGCAAATGGTATGTAGATAGTGTATTTTCTAGTTATATGATGGGAAATCCTACTTAATTCATCTCATTAAAGAGTAAAGATGGAGGATAAGTCACTTCTAGAGACAATGTCAAGGGAAGGTAATTAACATTGGCAAAGTTGATAAGAAAAATGCTTTCATTGACAATTTTCTTTTAGAAGATGATTTAAAGTAGAATTTAATAAGTGTTAACCAACTTTCTGATAAGGATTTTAAAGTTGCTTTTGAAGCAAAATCTTGCATAGTTTCTAAAGTTGTAGATAGTAGTATAGTTTTCATTGGAAAGAAAGAAGGGAATATTTGCACCATTGATTTGAATTATCTCTTTATGAATGATGTTAAGTTCTTTTTTTCTTTAAGTGAAGATGATTGGATATGGCATATGAGATTATGCCATGTAAGCATGGGACATATTCCAAACCTAAGTAAAAAGAAGCTAGTGAATAAGCTACCAAAGGTGAAGTTCGAAAAGGATAAGGTGTGTGATGCATGCTAAATAGGAAAGCAAATCAAGAGTTCTTTCAAGTAAAAAAAAAAAGGTAACTACATCTAGACCTTTAGAACTCTTGCATATGGATTTGTTTGGTCCTTCTAAATTTATTAATTTAGGTGGAAAATTATACGCTTATATGATAGTTAGTGTTTTTTAGTAGATTTACCTGGATGATATTCTTAGCTAAAAAGGATGAATGTCTCAAATCTTTTGTTAAGATTACTAAGAGAGTCCAATTAGAAAAATTTTATATGATATCATCCATTATGAGTATACTGTAACAAAAATGGAATTTTCCATAACTGTACAATTTTTTAGATCCATGATAGGATTGAAATATATTAAAATTTCATATGCATTTTAATGTCATTCCAATTATATTTTTGTTTTTAAATGCTTAATTTGTGTTCTTTTGAAATTTTCATGCAGATGTAATGATAGAACACAAATACAAATTAAAAGTATAAAGTTTAGAAGATAAAAGAGCAAAATAAATAAGAAGCTAAAGCATTTAAGAGTGGAGCTTGCTTAAGTTGAAAAGAGGAGGCTTTAAAAAGAAAGCTTAAAAAATGAAGGGAAGATCTAACTAACTTGGAAAAATACGCATTCCAAGGTAATTAAAAACAAAAGCCTTGGAAGCATGTAACCTTGCCGCCTGAGTTAACTCAAAATGTGTCCATGTAATTGGAGAGCTCAAAATGCAAAACACTACTGGAGAGAGCTCAGGACGTAAAATGACACCGTTTGTTTTTACAAAGTAAAGAAAAGCTTACCAAGTGAGACATGTTACCCTAAACTAAAACAAGAAAAAAAAAACCATTTACAAGCTTTCCTAGAGGAGTTGGTGGCTAGAAGAATTAAGAAAAAAAAAGAGAGCTTTCCCATGTTTCTAGAGCAGAAAGCATCAACATGTGTGGAGCTTTAAAAGCTTGGGCAGCAATGTGTTTTTAAAGGTTGGAGCTCTCCTTGAAGACGGAAGAGCATTTTTCTTAGAGCTCTTCTGGATTTTTTTTGTTGCTTGCCTCGGTTCTTTCATTTTGACTTGCATTTTGTTTCCTTATCTTAGTTGTTTCTTTTATTTTATAATGCCTTAAGGTTTTTCATGGGTTTCCATTTATGCTTTATGCCTTTAGTTAATTTATGTTTGATAATTAATTTATGTTCTTATTCTTATAATTTTAATTGTTTTTATGTTAATTTTTATTCATTGTTTAGGTGTAAAATTTTTTATTTAAAGCTTTAGTTTTAGTTTAGTTGAATTAGGTTTTAGTTAATTAATGATCAAGGTTGATTTTATATGATTTTTCATGCTAAATTGATGCCAATTGACCCTTAAGTTGAGTTTTATTGTGCGATTATGTCTTAGATTTGTTTGATTGCAGGTAGTACCTTAATTGGAGTGGAATTGTATAAAAAAAACTCAAGATAGGAGCTGAAACAAGGAGTAAAACAACGGACTAATATGGGTGGTGGTTTACTCTTACTGGCTCGCGTTTTAATCTCTTCAAGAAGCAAAACGGTGAATTAAGGCGGCGTCATTTTACTCTTGATTCTAGTGCCATTTTACTTTTAGGAGAGACAAAATAGGTTGGATCTTATGATTCTAATAGCTGCAACATGCCAACTTGTGTCAATAGCTCCTCAACATATATAATGAGCTCTAAAAACCCTAAAGAAAGGGAAAAAAATTGAGCATAACACATAATCAAAAAAGGAAAAATAAGAGAATAGTTCATCCTTAGGGCTTCCCTCTTTTTTTCTTCCACTAGTTAATCTGATTTTGCATATTTCAATTAATGTTTAAGGGTTTTAAAAGCTGTTACCCATGAGTCAAACTTTTAATTGTGTTTGTAGCTGGTATTTGGTGATTTCTAACTTGTTTATATATATTAAAGCCATCTTTCCTCTCATCTGTGCAAGTTTATGATAAGTTTGATGAGTTTGATTGATTTTCTGCTTTAAATGAGTGGCTAGACATGTTAAGGGTTGTGGATTGGTTCAATAATGGTATGAAAATATGGTAAATGAGTTTTAATGCATTATTGGAGGCTGTATTTTACTTATTAGATGAGATTAATGCTTATTTCAACTTAAACCCTTAGAATAAATTTAAGAAACATGCTAGGATTCGAGAAATCTACCTAATATGTTAGAACAATCGATAAGTGACCTAATTTAAATCATTGCATAACCAAACTATGGTTTATCTTAAGGTTTATAATTTGAAAATTGAAAATTTTACATTAAGATTCTTATACATTATGCCTAATGCTTAAAGAATGATGCATAACCAACCTTCATCTTAAGTTATTAGAGAATAAGCCTAGTTTTAACCATTGCTAGGCTTAGAATTAAAGAAGTGACCCTAAGACACCACCTCCAATCCATAATCAATTCACTTGAATCATTAAAAACCAATTTCATGACCTATTTATCCATTTAACAAACCCTTTTCATTAACTAAGTTGTTTTGCATAAGATGTAAATTTAGTTAGCACTCTTAGTTTTTAATTCCATTTAAACTTGAATCTCTAGATAATTGTGATCTAATTTGGGCATAGTACTTGCATTATAGCTAAACTCCCCGTGGGAATGATACTTGGATCTAAAATACTCCACATATTACTTATAGCAGGCATTGTTTACTATTTTTGCCCAAATTTCTTGTCTAATCATGTAGTTTTCATCATCGTTCTTGTTGTTTCTAACAAAGCTTTGCTCAATTGTACTACAAATAATAAATTGAGATAATCGTTTAACTATCTAAGCACTCCTTTAACTATCTTTAAATCCTTTAACAAAGATAATCCTTTGTTTAAGTGTTCTTTCTATGAACTCCTTTAACTGTATTTAAATCTAAAACTAAGATAATCCAACTGTCCTACAGACAATAAATTCTTCATCAAGGCCTCCACATGTCACAATTTTTCAACAATTTGAATTGTACCATCATACATCTTTAACTTGATGGTGCTAATACCAACGATCTTTAGAGGCTTAATCATTGCAGTTATACACAAATCCCTCAGAGACAAATTCATACTGATGGAATCATTCTCTTTGAGAGGTCATGTGAAAAATAATTGTTAAATCAAGAAGTCATACATCAGTAAATCTTCTCTTTCCTCCAATAGTCATCACTGATTCACATACCATTGCATTCCTATCATCTATAGTGCTTTTAGCATTTTCTTAAGGAACAGAATCCTTCTTGTTTAGATTCTAACAATCCTTCTTCAGGTGCCCTTTCTTACCATAATTGTAGCACATGAAATTCTTCTTACTCCTGGATTTTTATCTACCATTATTGTGGCTCCCACTTGAGCCATGTTTCATTAATCTCCCCCTCGTCACTGCCAAGGCTCTACTTATTGCGAACTTACCAGCCTATCTTCCTTACTCTTATGTCGACTCTCTTCTTCTAGAATAGTTACTGCAATATTGTCGAAGACTAGAGTGTCTATATTGTTTGTTAAATTGATGAAGATTTGATCATACAATCTAGTAGATTTTGAAGGAGAATTTCCATACGTTCACTTATCTCTATTATCTGCCGCAATGATGTGAGTTAGGAAAATATGGCATTTAGAGTGTTTAAGTGTTTTGTTACTGAAGTAGATTTTTCCATACGCAAAGTACAAAACTTCCTCTTTAGAAAAATTTTATTGTGGAGTGATTTGACCTCATACAACTAAGTGAGGTGATCTCATGTTTCCTTTACTGTCTTCTTCTCCTTTATGCTGGATAATACTCCTTTAGCTAATGTTAGGTGAAGATTAATTACAACATTCCCATCAATTTCACGCCACTTTTCATCTATA
>JAOXYD010000002.1:13105157-13120816 GCA_028565735.1 Pinacopodium congolense
TTAACAATGAGAAGTATAAAAGAAAAAAAATTAACGAGGAAGAATAATACTAGTAAACAAACATAAATTTAAAAACAAAACAATAACAAAGAGTATACTAAACAAAAACATATAAAATAAATCTTAAAACATAAAAATAAAACCTATTATACAAGAAACACATGCCAAATACTTAGAAAAACACATACTAGAGCACAATTATCAGTAATACCATCATTGGTTCTATGAGATGAAGCTGTAAGATTAGTGCAGAAAATTTCCACTTGCTACCACGTATTAAACCCATGGCTAGGACACTTAACAAGCATCTCTCCAAATCTCCCAAGCATTGTATAGACTATCATTCTCATGCTACATAAATGAGCTAATCTCAATTTTCATCTTTGCTATTTTGTCAAGTGGGAAACTTTTAGTTAAAAACTGCTTCATTAAATCATCCCATGTAGTAATAGAACTAGAACAAAAATAGATAACTAGGATTTAAATTTATCTCTAAAAGAAAAAGTGAAAAGCCTAAGCTTAATTGCACCTTTTGAGGCACCATTGCTTTTAAAAAGATCATAAGTGTTAAGGAAAGTTTGCACATACTTATTAGGATATTCTAAAGCTGAACTACAAAATTGTGATGATCTAACCATAGAGATGATACTATGTAGAATTTCAAAATTGTTTGCATTAACTCTGGACCAGACAATGTAAGCCATAGGTACGCCTCAATTTCTCATTGCTAGGTTCATCATAGTTGGTTTTCTAGGTTCTTCCATGGGTCTAACAAGTACATGTTTTTAGGGATCCACTTTTATAGGTTTAGATTCAGTGGCACTAGATGATTCTATTTCTAAAGGATCAGATATGGTAGCTCACGATTCTTTCTTTTTTTCTCCAGAATGTACGCTCAAGCTCCAGATTGAAGTTTCACCTCAAGTATGCATACAAACTAAAAGAAAACAACAACTAGACAAGTAAACAACAAAAGTATGATAACAAAATGGAAAAAATCACGTAAAATTGAAATTAACAAATAAATGCAAATATTTCAAAAATGTTAGGAAAATAATATACACAAGTCCTAAAGTAATTGAGGCTAATTCTTCCTAGTATTATAAACCTATCTCTAGCAATGACGTCAAAAATTTGTTCTTTGTTGGTTAGATGACTTACGATTTTAACAATTTTTACTTTGAAATTGACTAAAACGTCGGCAAATGCACCTATTAAACAAGTAAAATAATGAAGTCATTTTTAGACCCCAAGTTTTGGTCCCACATGGATATTTTATAATTATTAGGTTAATTAGTTTACAATTACAGATGAATATCAAAACATTTAATTAAAAAGCTAAAAATTGCTAATTTAACTTAAGTTGCTTCAAAAAATGTTATTTGGCTACTAAATTATTTTCAAAAATAACCAAAAATTACCAAAACATGGAAATTAGCTAACAATTATGTTTTCAATAAATTAATTAAGCTCAAGATTGGTCATATATTAAATTAAGTTAATAGGACTTAAGATCAGGAAGTTAATTTCTAGAAAATTAATCTTAGAACTTAAACTCTAAAAATTAATTAAGGTTTGGTCATGCAATCATTAATTTGTTGTACTTATTGATTTTTATAACAAGCTAATTTTATTTCTTAAGTCTTAGATTGTCTTTTATTCTTTTGTTAAGTGGTCAGCTTAAAATCAGATGGTTCAGACCTTCAATAAACAAAAATTAGTCCCTTAAACATCAAAAAAACCTAATTTAATTCATTTACATACCAAGCCTTATCTTAAAAATCTAATTAGCCACACATATGCATCAAAGGATACAAAATAGTTATATTAAGTAACATGCTTTATTTAATCTAAATACAAAAGTGGTGGAGTTACCATACGCTCATGAAATAATAAAATATCTTACTAGCATAACTAACTATGTAGTACGATTAGTCAGAGTCAATCCCATAGGGAGCTAGGGGGAGTTCTAGTTATTCCTGATGTTCTACTTAAAGAAAAAGAAAAGAAAAGAAAACCCCTAAACTTGAAGATATTAAAACCAAGCAGAAAGATAAATAACAAAAATAGAGCAGAAGATAGGAAACAAATAAAAAATAACAAAAAATGGGCAAAAGATATTTCTAAGATTTAGGATTTATAAGTCATAATCGAAATATATAGAAAGTAGTTAGTCTAAGATGCTAGAATATTGATATAAACAAGCTTTTGAATCCTAAATTCCTCTAATTTTAGAAAAATCATATACAACATAAAATTTGCTCCTAATCATGTGATAACTTAGAATAAGCTCTCTAGATTTAATGATGCAATGACATTAGACGCTAGGGAATGACTAGCTTAAGCCATAATCTCGTAAGCTCAAATTGTATAACTTAGAGAATTGGAATCTTAGGCTAGATTTATTTAAGTTTATCGAAAAATTTAACTAACCTATTACCACTTATGATATTTGCTACGAAAAATTACGTATCGCAAGCCTATACTTAGCAATTAAACTATAAATTATACCTAGGATAGCTAATTATATGCATTAATCCCCAATTCATGTCATTAAACAGAAATTGCAATTGAACTTCAACCTAAATAACAATGCCCAATTGATTCCTAATTAATTCTCACAACTATTCATCCATTATCCCTTTAATATCTTCCAAGCCACAAGAAAAACTAAGCTAACATACAAAAATAAACATAAAATTCAAGCTAAAAATATGGAAAACAGTACAAAAGTAAGGAATACTACAAGTAAATAATAAGCACAATGCTAGAAATTAAAGGAACACAACCTAAAACATGAAATTTAACAATCACAATGAATACAATCAAAATTTAAGAAAAACTTAACTAAATATAAGAAAATACGATCAAAATTAGGAACTAATAACAAAACATAAGAAACAAATAAGAAAACACAACCTAAAACATGAAATTTAAAGGGGAAATTGAAATAACAAATGAAAACTAACTAAGAAATAAAAAAAAGGAACAAAAACGGTGGAGACCAAAAGAAATGAATGTAGCTCCCTCCTCTTATTTCTACTGCCTTTCAACACTTTTATATGCCTTTTTTTAGGGTTAAGACAAGTCTTTTGAGTGAAAAACGCTTCTATTCTTATTTTTTTTCCAATGGTAGAATGACATTAGTTGACCGATTAAAGGCATCGGTCAACTGAAACACAAGGCATCGGTTGACCAACTTGAGCCATTCAGTCGACCATTTGTAGCTTATTCGGTTGATTAAATTCCAAGTCTCTAGCTCAAGAACTGTGGGGATTTAAAATAAGGTTGGGCCTAAGCTCAATAGCTCAACACCAAATATCGAGACTTGCCCCATAGCAAAACTGATGAGTAGCACCCCATCCCTGTTATGTATAGGCCCTAGCCTTTACGGTTAGATAAAGCTCAAGTTTCTCTTATCTAATGCTTGTTTATTAGCTAGGTCGCATGTCCCCATCTCAAGCACAAGCTATGAGACTAACCTAGAAACAATGGTTTATGAGGGCTCTCAATGTAAAAACTTAAGATCCTT
The DNA here is from genome assembly GCA_028565735.1 of Pinacopodium congolense. Lineage (NCBI taxonomy): Eukaryota > Viridiplantae > Streptophyta > Magnoliopsida > Malpighiales > Erythroxylaceae > Pinacopodium > Pinacopodium congolense. Next base: position 13,108,690 of record JAOXYD010000002.1, read on the forward strand.
ATAAGCATGCGAAGAGATACATTTGCTCCCTTTTTTCTCCTAATTTGTCGCTTTTAGCCATATTTTGGGTCTTAAAGACAAAACTTACATTGAAGCTAAAAAAAATACAATTCAAGCATTCAAACATTAAAATAAGGATAAATTCACATTGAAATACATATAAAAACTTTAAAAAATTCAATCCTATAAAAGAGCTTAAATGATAATTTTAGAAGTTACAAATCTCCAAAAACAGCTCTTGGATGATCCACCAACTTCTCAACTTGCTCTTGATTCCAACACATATCTAATCTGAGTTTTAAAAAAACCCCTAAGATGATTTCCAGGTTTAGATCAATATCTTAACATCAAGATCCAATGTTTAGTAGCTCAAAAAACAACTTACGATCAAAATTGTAAATGTTTGAAGCCTAAGAACACTAAGAACTCTCAAGAGAAAATCTAACGAAAAACTTCATAACTAATCTTCTTTGCATCATACATGTGTTTTTTTGTTTCTCACCTCTTCTATAGCTTTTAGACTTCCCAATTGGTTCTTAGCAAACAAATGCATTAATTGGAAGCATAAATTAGCAAGAATTATGGAGATTTGGTGGCTGATTTATCTATCTATGCCTACAATGGCAGGATGACTTGAAGAACAATGACACTATTAAAGGACAGCTTAACAACTATTGATAGTCTATTTTGACTTCTATAATACAGGCCTGTGGACCATCTTAAAAAAAATCCCCAATCTTTAATTTTGATTAACCATCTACAAATTAAACATTGCAAAACATAAATTTAACACTTAAGCACTAAATTAGGGGTCATAATTTGATAAATAATCAATAAAAACTCAATCATCTTGGAACTTTAACATAACTCTTAGCTACCAATCTAGTCTTGTTTCTCATAATGTTGCCTATTTCATCAAGCTTGTTTTCAAACACCCATTTAGTACCAATAATTTAATGGTCATTTGGATTAGGTATGAATGTCTAAACTTTGTTTCTTTCAAGTTGATTCAACTCCTCATTCATGGTTAAAACCCAACTTTGATCATTAAGAGCTTCATTTATGGTTTTAGGTTCTCAGTGTGAAATAAAAGAAATATGTGAAAAATCTTAAAAAGATGATCTAGTAACTACACTTCATTGCATATCATCTAAATTTTGGTTAGAAGGGTGGTATTTATTAAAGCCCGACCTTTTAGGTAATGCCCCATAAATTTTATCAGTCTCACCTCGTTCAACAATGGATTCACTAGATATAAGAGGAATGGCTCCTCTTTTTCCTCTTCTAAGCCTAGTTTCTCTAAATCTTTGGATAAACCTATATCAACATCTTTAATATTTTTTTCACATCAAAGGGATATGTTTAAAAAAAAACAACATTCATATTCTCTTCAATAATCATAGTTCTCATATTAAACACCCTATATGCTTCACTAGTAAAGGAATAACCTACAAAAGTCTCTTCAACCATTTTTGTATGAAACTTACCTATGTTGTTTTCAGTGTTCAAAATAAAACACTTATACTAAAAAATCTAGAAATAACTAACCTTTATATTTTTCTCATACCAAAGTTCATAAGGGATTTTATCCATATAAGGTCCTATATAAACCTTATTGGATACATAGAATGCATATGCTAAGGTTTTGTCCAAAAATCTTTAGGAAGGCTATATTCATTCAAAGTTATCATATCCATCTTTCCTAAGGTCTTATTTTTCCTCTCAATAACTCTATTTTTTTAAAGGGGCTTAGGTATACAGAAATTATGGAAATTTTCATTTTCTTTACCATAATACTTAAAACAACTCATTTTCAAATTTCCTACTATGATCACGTCTAATGGATGCAATCAAGTCACCTTTTTCAAGTTGAACACTTATAGAAAACTAAAAAAAAAGACTTAAAAATGATTATCCTTACTAATTAGAAATATAATCTAATTAAACCTAATATAATCATCAATAATCATATAAGCATACAAATTTTCACCTAAACTAACAACTCTAGATGAATCAAACAAGTCCATATGAAAAAGTCCAAAGATATAGATGTTGTTATCGGTTTCTTCTTCTTGAAGTAGCTCTTAGTTTGCTTCCAAATTTGTCAAGCATTACATATATTTCCCATTCACAAGTTCCTTATTGCTTAGGATGGAAATGTGTTCAATGATCATATCTTTTAACCCTCTATACCATATCCAAGCATCTTCACTCATAGATTCGAAACACTTGACATCATGGTTAGAGAGATCATTTAAATAAATGATATAAATATTTCCTTCTCTCTTACCATTGAAAATGGCACTATTATAACACCTTAGAAACAATATAAGACTTTTCTTCAAAATTCACTTTGAAATCTTTATCAAAAAGTTTTCTAACACTTAATAGATTATGCTTGAATTCATTAACAAAAATACATTACCAATTCTAGCATTATTCTCATCAAATTTGCCAATGCCAATAACATTATCCTTCGCATTATCTCCAAAAGTCACATAGACACCATCCTTAATCTTTAATTATATGAATTGAGAAGCATCCCCCATTATGTATCTAGAATAACCATTATCTATATACCACTCTCTTCTCTTGAATTCCTATAAAACAAATGCCATTGTGTGTTGGACACCTTTCTACTACCTATACCTTTTAGTGAACTATGAAACCATGATTATTTATCAAAATAAAACTTTTCAACATAATTAAAACCTCCACAATAATGACAAAGAGAAGGAGTATCATAAAAAGGCAAATTTCATCAAATGTTGATCCTAAATGCATTTATGGGTCAATCATTATTTAATATCCTTCCTATTTCAAACATGGGCCAAAATATTAATAAGACATGTTTCTTGATGAATGTATTTGAATATGGGAAGCATGCTAGTGGGTTGGCCTAAATTCTGTAATATAATGCCTATATGTGATTTATGATTGATGTGCATTTGTAAAGAAATTACATCTATTTTTTGGTACTTGTATATTTTTTTTACTAGATGTAGGTCTCATGTGTACATAAAAGCATGATGATTTTTCCTAAGTTAGGTTCAAGATGTTAATGCACCATTATTAAATGATTTCTTAGGAATATTCTATTCATTAAGATTCTTCCCCTTCAAAAAAGTTGTTTTGGCATTAGGAATTCCACTCCTTTAAGTGAAACCTAAGCTATGCCTATCATTAGAAGACTTTCAAGTTCTAATCATGCTATCTAACTTCGCATTTCTCTTTATGAATTTTTATAATTATTCTTTTAAGGAAATTTTCCTCATTATTTAAAGAGTCTTTTTCATGCATTAATTTCTTCTGATAATCATTATCAATCACCACATTCTCAGATTCTAAATCATGCAATTCCTTCTTTAACCCATCATTCTCTAGCCTAAGTTCATCCTTCAAATTCAAACATTCCTTGCATTTAGAAGATATTTTCTGTCTTCTTAAGGTCATAGCTTGTAATTCATTATATGTCAATTCACTTTCAACATCATCATCATCATTACCAAAAGATTTGGAATTAAAAGGTACCTTATCCTCCCTGCTGTATGACAAAAGTTGACAACTTCCTTTTTTGATTCTTCACCTTTGATGAGCTTTCCCATATTATAACCTTCAAAACTTTCTTCTTCTTCTACTTCTTTTCCTTCTTACCACTCCTTTCCTCCTTTTAACTCTCCTTTGGAAGTGGACATTGAGTTCTTCTGTGGCTCGAATTCTTACATTCAAATAAAAAATTTCGTAAGATAATTTTCTTTTTGGCTTATTCCTACCTTGCTCTATTCTTTGCAAGGAAAGCAATATCATCTTCACTTTCTTTTAAAGATGTCTCCTCTTCGCTTTATTTTCCCTTTATGAATTTAAATGCTAAATTTTTCTTCTTTAATGCTACTTCCTCCCCCTTAATCTCCTTGAGCTACATCTCAAATGTGAGGAATTATCTAATCATTTCCTCTAAAGGAAACATATTGAGATCTTTCACCTCTTAAATGACAGTCGCCTTTATCGTCCATTTCTTTAGTAAGGATCCTCAAATTTTTCTAACAAGTTCCATATTAGTATAATACTTTCTTAGACCCTTTAATTCATTAATAATGTCAATAAATCTTGTGTACATGCTAGATATGTTCTTATTATAATGCATATGAAACAATTCTTATTGATATATGAGTATAAAAACTTTACACTTTTTCACTTGATTGGCTTTCTTATTGTAAGCCCAATGACGCCCAATAAAGTGCGCCTGAGGGGGGTCGAGGTGGTGGAATTAGGTGTTTAAAAAAAAAATTTCCTAAACTAATTAAAATAATGTTAATGTGTATTTTACATTGTTTTATGATGCACATTTCAATATGTTTTTACCCATTTGGTAATTGAATTACACCAATATATAGTTTAAATTCTCAATTTCAAGTGTATATTAGTTTTCGAGCATGATGTGGAGAGTTGGACTCAATTAGAGCTTATTGTGGAGATTAAATAAACTCATATATATGGCGGTTAAATAAGCAGAGTAGATCAACCAAATGGCCAACATCGGTGGAACGAATGAATGCTAATCGATCGAATGGAGAGGATCAGTCGATCGAATGAAAGTCGGTCGACCAAATTTACACTGGTCAACCGAATAATTTGCAATTAATTTGTCAGTCAACTAAATATAAGAATCGGCCAACTGAATGAAGATGTCAAGCAAGCATTGGTCAATTGAATGGTGAACATCAGTTGACTGAACCTAGAAACTCTAGGGTCAGCTCTCGCGTTCTGTTCTTCAACTTCTGCATTTCATTTACTATACTCAACACTAGAGTATAAAAAGGACAGATAGACTTATTGATGAAGGAGGACGGTAGAAAGTGATACAGAGTTCTATCATCTGAGTCGCCTTCTCATCATCGAAGTCTAGTTTCCATCATTAGAATCGGGTTATTGCTATCATCATATAAGGTTTATTGTCTTCTTGAGAGTTTTGTTAAGAGTGTTTATTTTCTCTAGTTTTAACAGTTAGATTTTGGAGCTTTTGAGTGCAGAACTTTTGCAGAATTATTAAAGGAGTGACCATCTTACTTTGAGATTTCTATATTGCTTTTATAGCTTGATAAGAATTTGTTTTTATTGATAAATCAATGGATATGCTTATTTTAACCATCTATTGTGTTCCTTTTATTAATATGTGTGAGTAATCATTTTTGGCTGAGGTTAAGAATTGATTTTGGTTAGAAAGATATTTTGTGGATGTGTTTTTGTTGGATTGAAAGCTTGTTAAGCCTTAGTTTAGCTTGATCACTTAGATTATGGCATTAGGAGAATGAGTTTCATGACCATCAGAACTTATTTTACCTGAAAATAAATCTAGCAACATACTTGAACCAAAGAGTGGACCAAGCCTCAGGATGTTATTGAGGAACCTATAATTAAAGACCTTAATACTAGGACTCTAGTGTTTAATTCCTTGAATTCTAAGTAATTTATGGACCAAGTAGGTTCATTGAGAGCATAAGATAAGAGTGATGCCTATGACTGCTAGGTATAACTTGTTTAAGTGAGGAAAGTTTTAAACCAATCTAATGTTGTCAGTTTTATGAAACCTAACCCAAATAAGTCCAAAGCCTTAGCCATTTTTAGTCTCTTGAGCTAAGTGTTATTGTGTTTAGTTCATCTTGCTTCTTACATATTTCCTTATCTTACTTGTTTTGTTTAATATGCAAATCAATCAAATTTGGGATTTCTAAGTTAATTGTGCATCATCGAGATAATTTGCTTAAATATTTGACTTTCCTTTTGGTACGATACTTGGTTTTACTCCGTTTTATATTACTTATTGAAGAGATGCGCTTGCCTCAATTGTTTAGTCTAGGTTGTATTTTCATATATACATTGGCTTAATTAGACTAGCAATAAGTTTTTGGTGTCGTTGCTGGGGAGAGTCCTAATTGTGAGTGATTAGGTTAGACGTTGATTATTTTCTTAGGTTTTTTTTCTTATTTAGTCATTTATTTGCCTTTTTAGGTTATTCAAAAGTTGATTGCTTGCTTTTGCTTTTTTTTTTTAGTATGTTTGTTTCTATTTTATAGTGCTTTGTTACTTTCTTTTAATTTGTTTCCTTTAGTTTACGCACACTCATGGTCATAGCCTGAGAATTTATCACTCAATACTAAAATTGAAAAAATTGATCGCAATTTAAGAAAGGAAACAAAGTTTGCTCAGATTAGTAAGGCAGAATAAGAGATCACAGAATAAGAGAAAATTAAAGGGCAGTTTGTGGAGATGGCACGTCGAGAAGAAGATATCATGTAACATCCTAATGGAGGGACAGAATTTACTATGATGGATCTGACTATAGGGTAAAACAATAGGCCTCTACCTCCTATTGTAAGGCCAATGATTACAGTAACCAATTTTGAAATCCCCCACAATATCACTTCTATGGTCAGGGCATCTTAGTTTGATGGATTGCCTTCAGAGGGTCCAAATACCGACATGGAGAAATTTTGGGATATTTGTAACTTGTTTAAGAAGGACGGGGTATCAGATCATACAGTAAGATTAAGGCCCATTTTCTGTCAGAGAAAAGGTCAGAGCTTGGTTGGCTTCATTGTAGTCAGGGTCTATTACCACTTAGGATGACCTGATGATATTGTTCCTGGCTAAATTTTTCCCACTAGCCAAGGTTGCGAAAATGAAGAACGAGATCATTTCATTGACACAATATAAGAATGAGATCTTATATGAGGCATGGGAGAGATTCGGGAACATATTGACACAGTCCCCTAGTCATAGGTTCACCACTTAGCAGCAGGTTAACATATTTTATATGGGAGTGACTCCTTTGATGCAGCAACTAGAGGTAGTCTAAAGAGAAAGACCCTAGATCAAGCTTATAGATTGATAGATGAGATAGCCAATAGCATTTTTCAATAACATATAAAGACATCCTAGAAGACCTGTTGGTACTCATGTTATGGATAATACAGTAGCCTTATCATCTCAAATGGATGTGTTGACAAGAAAGCTGGATAATCTGATGCATAGTGTAAAATGGTTGAGACAGTTCATCGGTGAAAAGTTATGCTATGTGTGAGCAGTTTGTTAGAGATTCACATTAATCTTTAGATTGTCAGCTTGGAAATCTCTTTGCTTTATAACAAGAAGAGGCCTCACTATGTGGGAAATTTCAATAAATATAGATGAGATCTATATTCCTACACCTACAACCTTGAGTGGAGGAATCATCCTAACTTTTTCTGGAGAAATGATAAAGTAACACAACCTTCTAACATTCAAAGGCAGCCACCACCTAGTTTCAAGGCCACCAATTCTATGCCAATAGAAAAGTCTAACCTTGAAGAGTTACTTTCAAAATACATATCCAACACGGAGGTGATGATGCAAAATCAAGAGTCATGCATTAGGAACTTGGAAAACTAGATGAGTCAAACTGCTAGTTTGCTGAAAAATAGACTTCCTGGGTCATTTCCTAGTCCTACAAAAGCTAATTTAAGGGAACATACGAAGGCAATTACCTTAAAAAGTGGCAGATAGCTCCAAGAAGTTAAGGAAAAGAAAAAAAATGAAGCAATGGAGCAAAATGATGAAGAAGACAATCAAGAAGCGAGTAAGGAGGAAAAGGAAGCACCAACTACTAAGAAGGAGTGTCCCAAGTTACTTACCGATCCTATTATAAATCCGATAAGACTAAGGATCTCATATCCTCAGAGATTGAAAGGTACACACTTAGATAAGTAGTTTGGTAATTTTCGTGAGATTTTTAAGAAATTGCAAATCAACATTCCTTTTACAGAGGCTATTGCATAAATGCCTTCATATGCTAAATTTTTTAAATAAATGTTATCCAATAAGAGGAGGCTTGAAGAATATGGAACCATAAAGCTAAATGAGGAGTGTTCAGCCATTTTGTTAAAGAAGTTGCCTCTAAAGCTCAAGGATATAGGTACTTTCACTATCCCTTATGCTATTGGTGATTTAGATATTGATATGGCATTGATGTATGTGGGTGGAGTATCAATTGAATGCCTCTTTCTGTTTTCAAGAAGCAAAGATTGTTGGAGCCCAAACCTACCACAATTTCACTCTAATTGGCAAATAGGTCTATCACACACCCGAGGGAAATCATTAAAGGTGTTTTGGTGAAGGACGAGAAGTTCATCTTTCCAGTGGACTTCTTGATCCTTGACATGGAGGAAGATACAAATATCCCCATTATCCTTGGAATACCTTTCATGGCCATTGCACGAACCATCATCGATATGTAGAGAAGAAAGTTCATCTTGAGATTTCAAGATAAATATATTGTGTTTGATGTGTTCGATGCAATTCAGCATCCTTCTTCTTCTTTTAACTCAAATAATTTTATTGATTTTTATTCTCCTTATTCTGATTGCTCTTCTTTTGTTTGCATAGATTTGTTGGAAAGGGAAGCGAAAGTTGTGCTTAAGAGTTAGAAGAGGAGTTACAAGAAGAGTTGAAGGACATTGGAAGGGAAATAGAGAAAGCATTTTGTACACAGTACAAAGAATATGAGCCTCTTTAATGACCAGCCAAACCTTTATCAAGGCCTTCAATTGAGCAGCCTCCTTCTCTCGAACTAAAACCTCTTCTAAGTCATTTAAAGTCTGCTTTTCTTAACCTACCTTAGCTCATACCTATTATCATTTCCTCTTATTTGTCAAGTGTCTGGGAAGAGTAATTTTTAAGAGTATTGAAGGACCACAAGAAATCCATTGGTTAGTCTATTGCAAACATAAAGGGTATAAGCCCTTCATTTTGAATCCACCAAATTTTCATAGAGGGTGAAAGTAAAGCATTGGTGCAGCCCTTTAGGAGACTTAACCCACATATGAAGGACATTGTCAAGGATGAGGTAGTGAAACTTCTTGATGCAGGTATTTTTTATCCTATCTCTAACTCTAGTTGGGTAAGTCCTGTATAGGTGGCACATAAGGAAAGAGGCATTACTGTTATTAAAAATGATAAGCATGAGTTGATAGCCACAAGAAAGGTAACCAGATGGAGAATGTGTATTGATTATAGGAAGTTGAATGACACCACTAGGAAGGATCATTTTCCTTTTCTTTTCATTGATAAAATGATTGAGAAGTTAGTTGGACATGATTTTTATTATTCCTTAAATGGATATAGTGGATATTTGCATATTCTAGTAGCCAAAGAATATCAGGAGAAAACTAATTTTATATGTCCATATCATACTTTAACTTATACACGCGTGCCTTTTGGCTTATGCAATGCTGCGGCTACTTTTCAATTATGCATGATGCCTTTTTTTTTTATATGCTTGAATCTTGCTTTAAAATTTTCATGGATGATTTCTCTATGTTCGGTACTTCATTTGATGCATGTTTAAAGAACTTAGAGGAAGTCTTGATTAGATATGAGGAGACTTACTTAGTTCTTAACTGGATAAATGCCATTTTATGGTTCAAGAGTGCATAGTTTTGGTTCACAAGATTTCTAGCAATGTTATTGAGGTAGACCAAGTAAAAATTGATGTAATTAAGAAACTTTCACTCACATCCAATGTTAAATCTATTAGGAGTTTTTTGGGCCATGCTGGTTTTTACCGTCAATTTATAAAGGATTTTTTAAAAATTGCTAGACCTTTGACTAAATTGCTTGAAAAAGATGTTATTTTTACTTTTGATGAGAAATGTATGAAATCTTTTCAATTGTTGAATAATAAGCTTATGACTATTCCTATTCTTGTATCTCCTAATTGGTATTCTCCTTTTGAGTTAATGTGTGATGCAAGTGATTATGCAGTGAGTGCTATGTCAGGCCAGAGACAAGGTGAGCTTTTCAACCCTATTTTTTATGTAAGTAAGACTTTGAATAGTGCACAACACCATTACACCACCACAGAGAAAGAGATGTTGGTGGTTTTTTTTTTGCCTTCAATAAATCACATCTTATTTGGTTATGTGGTCAGGTTTTTAAGGAAGAACATTTTTACACGTTTTGGCACACCTAGGGCTATCATAAGTGATGGGGGATAGTACTTTTGTAATAAAATTTTTTATTCTCTTTTGGTTAAGTATGAGGTGACCCACAAGATTGTTACAACAAACCACTCCCAAACAAGTGGGCAGGTTAAGGTTTCAAATAAGGAGCTTAAGAAAATTTTAGAGAAAACTGTCAATACTTCTAAGCGGGATTGGTATTTAAAGCTAGATGATGCTCTTTGGGCATATAAGACCGCCTTTAGGACACCCATAGGCATGTCACCATTTAAGATAATGTATGGGAAGTCTTGTCATCTCCCAGTAGAGTTGGAGAATTATGCATATTGAGCAACTAAATTTCTTAACTTTGATTTGTAATTTGCCAGTGCTAAGATACTTATGTAGCTTCATGAGCTTGAGGAGTTCTGTTTGGATGCATATAATAATTCGAAGATGTATAAAGAGCATGTGAAGAAGTGGCAAAATAAGAAGCTCCTCCACCGAGACTTTTACGTAGGCAACCAGGTATTGCTTTATAACTCCCATCTTCACCCTTTTCCAAAAAAGTTTGGGTCAAGGTGATATGACCCGTTCGAGGTGCTTCAAGTTTATCCTTTTGGATTTCTTGAGGTGAAAAGAGCAAATGAGCAGCCATTTAAGGTAAATGGACAACGATCCAAGCTTTACTCATCGAGGTTTGTGGATGAATCAGAGGAGCGCTTTACCCTCCATGATTCACCATCTTCTCCTTCTTCATCACAGTGTTTATTCTTAGTAGGATAGTAGTTCTTTATGTTTTCTTTCTACTTATTTCAGTTGTGTTTCTTTAAGTTTAATGCTTTGCTTTCAATTGTGTTTCTTTTGAGTTCTTCTATAGGTTCTGTGTGGTTGATGGCTAAGAGTTTCTTGGATGATCAATTTTCAGGAAAGTTCTTTCTTTTCCCTGCCCTTTATGCTTCCATGTGAATCTTGGAACATTAGGGACAATGTTCATATTAAGTATGGGGAGGGGGATTGAGATTGTGTATGATCCTGATGTGTTGATGTTGATGTTGATGTTGAGAGATACACACTTGAATGGTTGCAACTCTTTTGGTAGGTAACTTAGGTCCCATGTTTACAATTTTTGCACTTGAATATGACGAATTTGACCATACAATTATGTCAAAGTAATTCAAATGAGAATTAAGTTATATGCGTGAATTTGGATTAGGCGGTTTGAAAAGATAGTGAACCATATGGATTGATTGAAGTAGTCAGATGCATAAAATTAGTCAATAATTGATGCTTGAGTGATGAGGCAATGTAGGGAATTTTAATGGCATTCATTTAAGCATACGTGAGGTTTTGAGCTATACGACTACATCTCATAGTCATTTATATTCTTTGTTGTGTGTGGTGCTTCTCTATGTGGATTACCTTCAGAACTTGCTCTGAACCTATTTGATAATGCTAGTTGTAAGCTTTATGGACATGATTAAGTCCTTTTTTGTTTTGAACCATTAGCTTAAATGACCTACCATTGAAACCTAAAAACCTTTTAGCTTTACGCTGCCACAAGTTGAATAAAACACTGAGTAAGCTTTTGAAGTCTTTAATTTAGGTACAATTGTTTTATATTCTATTATAAGATATTTTAGAGGTACATCTACTCATTTGTTCTTAATTTGTGCCACTATTTCCCTCCTTTATGTTTGGTGTGAAAAAAAAAAAGTGAAGGAAGAAAAAGATTAAGCAGTAGCGTTGAATAGTGATGAGTAGTTGTAGTCCTATGTTCTATTTGCACATCTTAGAATTTCTATTTTATTTTATAGTGACCCGATTCCTAGGAATCCACTACTCAGAGAGTCATTTCACATGCATAATTATGATTACTGAATCTACTCAAGTTAGGATACTGATTCTAGTACCCTAGATGTTTCCTTTTAAATGAGGACCTTGGAGTCCGAATTGGTGTACTTATGAAACATAAAAAATGTTAATATATGTCTTATGGATATGCCTATAAAATTTTATGATCAAATGATTCATGGTTAATGAGTTATGGTGAATTAAATAAGGGATGACAAGTTAAAGAGAGTGATTAGTGGAGTATAAACCAATGAGAATGTGACATTTTGGACCAATTATGTTTCATTACTTACCACCAT
>JAOXYD010000002.1:13122602-13140999 GCA_028565735.1 Pinacopodium congolense
TGTCTTTTGCATAGAGCGAAAACAACGGCATAAGCAACCTTATTAAGGTTGCCGGTAAGAAGCACCTGTGATGTTCCCTTGGGTATATTATTAAGTACAACTGCGACGGCAAGACTACTCCCATCAACAACCTTAATCTTCAGACATGGATGCCTCCGAACGTATAGCTCACCATACCTATTCAGCTCATCCCCCTGCAAAAACTACCGTTGCCTAATTGCAGGAACTATAATTCGTAGCTTCAAACAAAAACAGGGATTGAAGTGGATATGCTCAAGCACAACATATTTTTCACCAATCGACCACCATTAATTGCTCCCAGATAAGGTTGAAGTGGTTGGATTTAAGGTCCCCTACCTGTTCCCTGCTTAAAACTGAGATCTTTACAGGACCGACTACACGGACCCTCTCTCTCATAGTCTCCTTTAATATGTAAAAATTATACAATGATTTTATTAAGCAGTTTATTACTGTTCGATTAAATTATATAACGTTGTTATACTACCTCTATAAACACACTATATATAATATTATTAATATAGTTCATATAACAACATACCATAAAAATTAAATGCAAACAATCCATATTATAAAAATTTTCAAATTAATTGAACAAAACATCAATTCAGAGGACCACAAAAAAGTTACGAGGAGGAGGCCGTATGATATCTGTATCTTTAAAAGCATACATAGAAAAAGGTTGAGGTGGCCAGACATAACTTAATGCCATCTGTACTACACTTTTGTCTGGTTAATAAAATCCACCGAAAAATCGGATGGTCCTTTACTTAACCATGTAACATGTACATGTAGATGAGAGTTCAAATGATGATATGAAGCTATATATATATAAAGGATAGTTAAAGGTAACTATAAAAGAAAGAGTGCATGCCTGATTCATAAGTCCAAGACTTATCACTTTGGCACCTTTTTCTTGGGCTTCGAGTATGGCTTCCTCAATCAAACTATTGATAGATTCATTCTGCCGTCGCATCAAGTACTGCCGTAAACGTAAACATTGTATCATTCATTAATTACTTTAATTAAGACAAAATAAATTAGTTGGAGTTACAATAATTTTTAAATATTATAATTTAGTTTTTAGATTAGTGCAATCCCTACACCATAATAATAATAAGAAGAAGAGAAGAAGAAGAAGAAAAAGAAGAAGAAGAAGAAGAGTTAACATCATAAGTAATTTTTTAAACTATTATTTTTATCTTTATAATTTAAAAATTATTATTTTAATCTCTAAAATTTTTTTTCTATCATCAATTCTTTATTAAATTTTATTAATGTAAATTAATGAATTTTTGACAAATATCTATATTACATAAGTAAAATCTTATTATAAACTGATGATTGAAAAAAATTAAAATATAAAAATTAAAATAATAATTTTAAACTATAAAAACTAAAATAATAATTTAAAAAATTATAGAGACTACTCGTGATATTAATCCTAATAATAATTTATAAATAGAGGGTAATTTGATCACCAACTACGGCTTTGATTCGAGACATTAGTTGATTTAGGTATTACTAATATTCTATACATGACTACACTAAAATTAAGAAAGGTAAAGTAGAATATATTCATTGGCTAATCATTTCTGAAGAGATATGATGTAGACCATGTACAAGTTGCAGGTGCTTACTTGTATGGTGTATTTTGGGATGGCCCAGGTTTGTAATCTGAGTTTGTCAAATCGATGCCTCTCAACGACGAAAGTGCGAACATACATCCATGTTACCAGCATGGTCCACAGAGTGACAGGCCACATCAACCAGAGGTACCATTTGGAAGATGCGTAGGGTTTGGAGGCCAAGTAAGCGAATCCGAGTCGCAGATGGTAGATTGAGTCTGGTTTAGTTAGATGGGTTAGGTGAACTACATCTGGGGATTCTTCGGGTCTCTTGAGTGAACTTTCATATAATGTGTCAGAAGATTTATCCACGGTCCCATACACGTAGTCGTATAATGGCATGAAAAGGGAGTAGTTGGTACGAAATTGCGTGTGATGAAGGGAATGAAACCTGCAAATCAGCATATATCGCTCCCTCATAGAAGGTATTAAGCTTAATTTAATCATTGAAAAAAAAGGTGATGGAAGAAACTTACGATGGAGTATACATCAAGTACTTGAGAGGGGGGAAGATGGAAGAGAACCACTTGGGAATGAGCTCAAAGTTACAGTGGCCCAAATTATTCATGAAGTCTATATAGGTAACGTAACCAGCATAGGAGATGACAGAGGCTGTTCCACTCACCACCGTCGTCAATATGGGTATAGCAAAAAGCGTGAAGTATGCTATATGCTCAGCAAATGGATGTATAACAGCTGCAATTCTCCCATGATCAACCATTATTTAGATTGCTTCGAGAAAGATCATAAGTAAATGCATCTAACTATCTATAATCATTACTTGTCTGCATAATTATATAAGCTTGATATAGGGCGGTAGAAATTTTCACCGACAAGGAGGCTAATGTAGCGCAAAATAAAAGCGAGAAGCTTTCGCAAATTAATGAGATATATATATATATATATAACAGCTGTCGTATTCACGTACACAAGGAATTAAGAGAAAGGACGTCCCAGTCACATCGTACGAACAAGAGTAGGGACTATTTTTAAATGCATACGTAGGCATTAGATTGAGAATAAGTAGGAGGAGACTTACAAGTGATGGGTTCGGTGGCAATAGAAGAGTGATGATGAGAGTGATAACGAGAATAGAGATAGTGGTGATGCAGAGCTCGGTGAAGCCAATAGTATAAGAACTCAACCGGTCCGGCATGAAGTAGAATAGTAAGAATCACACCGTCCATTCTCCAAAAGGGCAAATGGGTAGACCCAGGAATTATCAAGAGACCAATATAGAACACAATACCGTTGAATATTATCTGATCATCCCTGCCAATGTAATCATGTTTACGTTAGATTATAATTAAAGCAAGGCAGAACCATAAATGTTTTAGGTACATAATATTACAAATGATACATATATTATGTGGCTACCAGCTTCTTTCTCGATCTACTTGGTCGAACTCAATGCCTTTGTCGACGATCCTATTACTGCCTTTGGCGGTTCTGTAACGGGAAAGGCTGATCCATATCTGATTGTGAAGCATTCTCCACAGGAGAAATGGGAAAATGAGAAAGCTTGAGATGTCCTTGTTATCCTTCACAACCAAGTTATAGGTTCTGTGGATCGCCCATGGAGCCAGTAACACATGCTGCAAGTACCACGAATACTTCCATATTACATAATTCACATTCAAACACTTCCATAAATATATATAAATGCAAGACCTCACCACCATTTTACGACGATGATGAGACCATGCAAGTAACACGTAAACATACTGAACAATATGTTCTGAAACTCACTGGAGTAACAAAGTTTTACGCAGAAAACTTTGTTCGGGAATGCAAAATTGTGCACATATTAATAACAATATTAGTTAGTAAGTAATACAACATCATAATTATATTGTGCATATAGATAACAGTGAGAAAGAGTAAGAAGAGAGGAGACCTTAAAGCTTCCAAGAGGCTTCCATGGCCACTCGGTGAGAATTCCAGGCTTGGATGCCATATCTTGCTAGTTTTTGTTATAAACTTTGTTTGTACGTCTCTTTTATAGCCCCCTGTGTGCTAACACGATTCCACTTGCACACACACACACACATAGAGAGATAGAGAGAGAGAGAGAGAGAGAGAGAGATAAAAAGAGGGCAGTGGTAGGTTAAACGTCTCAGAAAAATAATTATTATAGTAAAACAATCCAAATAATTTTTTCAAAAAAATATCAAATATGACAGATTTAAGAATAATTTAATTATAAATAGTATAATAATATCTGGAAAAACTAATTATATGAGATATCAGAATTTTTAATATAAAAAATTACCTAAAAATTAAGAAGTAAAAATCACGAACGCAAGACAGTAAATCTTTCACTACATAAAATAATGGGTATAATAATCAGCCCTCTTTATTTAATAAATAGGAAAAATAACCACAATATAATAATAAAAGTATATAGAAAATACCATAACCAATACAAAAATAAAAAAGGATGTCAAGATCAGAACACACTTTGATCTTGGTTAAACATTATAATTTGGATCTCACATCTCTCATATAATACACACATTTTTATTTTTTTTTGGTTTCTTCTCTTCTATGCTCTCTGTTCACTCATGCTTACATCCTACGACAATTTGTTTCCTTATAGCACCGAAAAAAAAGTTGAAAACTAAACTACAAAACAAATAAATACACATTTATTGAAAGCTATAATAAGAAAATAATGAAGAAGATTGTATAGAAAAGATTTTTGATATTTGTTGTATGTTTTACGAGAGCTTTTACAGATCTTTATATAAAAAAATACAAGAGTAAATATGAAAATACAATTATACAGAGGAGTAATCTTAGGCTAAACATAAGATAACTAAAAAATAATGCTTCAATCTTGGTGCTGACTAACTGAAAAGTTATTGTATGTTATCATCCCCCCTCAAGCTCATGGTGGTAGTGACAGTAAGCTTGTTACGTAACTTGTGAAATGATCTAGAAGCGAAGGGTTTAGTCATGACATCAGCAATTTGGTCCTTGGTGGGAATATGACGTATGTAGAGAGTTTTTTTAGCCACCAAATCACGTATAAAATGAATATCAATTTTAATGTGTTTAGTTTGTGCATGAGCAACTGGATCTGCAGTAAGAAATGTGACACTAAGGTTGTCACATCACAGAGTTGGCTGTAAGTAAGAAAAACCAAGTTCACTGAGTAGAGATATAATCTAACATAGTTCAGCAGAGGTAAGTGCAATAGTTCGATATTCTACTTCAATGCTAGAGCGAGCAACTGTTGATTGTTTCTTAGCATTTTAAGAAATGAGATTATTTCCCAAGTAGATGCAGTATCCAAAAGTGGAACGATGATCGTCAGGACAACCTGCCCGGTCAACATCATAAAAAGCTGTCAGGGTAATGGTTGGGGATTTTTGGAAGTATAAGCCATAATGGGTTGTTGATCGTAGATACCGAAGAATTTGTTTGACAGCTGTCTAGTGAACATCAATACGACAGTGTAGGAATTGTGAAACTTTATTAACAGCAAATTAAATGTCAGGACATATGAGGCAAAGATATTATAGAGTGTTTATGCTTTTGTATTCAGTGGGGTCTGATAATTGGATGTCATGGTTTTTAGATAGAGGTAAGGTAGGAGTCATAGGGGTAGATATGGGTTTAGATTGGTCAAGATTGGTTTGAGAGAGGAGGTCTTTAGTGTATTTGGTTTGGGTAAGAAGAAGGTCATCTAATGTGATAGTGAAGAGAACCAGGTCTTTGATGGAGAAAGTATTATGTAGGTTATCAATTAGGGTTTTGATGAATGATGGTGAGGAGCCAGTGACTAAAATATCATCCACGTATACTAAAAGAAAGGTTATGTTAGTAAACGTAGTCTGGATAAAGGTATCGGATTTTGATGGAGTGAAGTTGAGGTCTAATAACTTGTCACTAAGGCGATGAAACCATACACGAGGGGTTTGCTTTAGACCATAAAAAGCTTTGTGAAGACGACATACAAAGTTTGGGTGTTTAGAGTCTACAAACCCTGAAGGTTGAAGCATGTAAACTGGTTCTTAGAGGTTTCTATGAAGGAAGGCATTATTAACATCTAATTAGCGTATAAGCCAAGAATGTGAAAGAACAATGGTGAGAATGATATGAATGGCTATTGGTTTGATAACAGGGCTAAATGTATCAGTGTATTCAATACCAAAAGATTGATGATAATCTTTTGCAAGTAGACGAGCTTTGTAATGATCTAGGGTCCCATCAGGTTTACATCCTAATATATTAGCATTGGGTGGTGGTGGAGCAAGGGTCCAAGTTTGATTATGGTGGAGAGCTTGAAGATCATCTAACATAGCTTGACGTTATGAGGATATTTTTTGGCTTGTGTGTAGCAAGTCGGGTTAAGAAGGTTAGGACAGAATGTGGTTGATTGAAAAGTGACATAGTCATGGAACTGTGTTGGTTTTCTGGTATTTTTGCGAGTTCGAGTTATCATAGGATGATTATTTTGGGGAGGTGAGGGATTGAGTTGTAGTGGTAAAGGTAAGTTTATGGTAGGATATGGGTGTGAGAAAGAGGCAGGGGATGGGAGGTTGCTGTAAGGAAAGTGGGTTTCAAGGAAATGAACATGACGAGAGAAGTGGATTTTATTTTTTTTAGGTTCAAAACACCGATAACCTTTATGGTGGGAAGAATAATCAAGGAAGATGCATGGTTTGGATTTAGGAGTGAGTTTTTCTCGTCATTTGGAAGCAAGAAAGGGGAAGCAAGCACATCTAAAGACTCGGAGATAAGTTAAATCAGGTTTGGTGATGAATAGGGTTTTATAAGGAGATTTGTGTAGTAGGACTGATGTAGGAAGACGATTTATGAGGTAGATAGCTGCTAAGAAGGTTTTAATTCATAAGGTTTTGGGGAGGGAAGCATGGAGCAATAGGGTAAGACCAGATTATGAGATGTGGCGAATTTTTCATTCAGCAATGTCATTTTGTTGCAGTGTGTGAGGACAAGAAATTCGGTTGGTGATGTCATGATGTGAAATATACCGACCAAAGGATCCTTTGGTGAGTTCTGATGCTCCATCAGTTTATAGAACTTTAATGGTGGTGGATAACAAATTTTCATTTATGGTTTTAAAATGATGAAATTGATCAATAGCTTGAGATTTATGGGTTAATGGGTATATCCATATGAAACGACTGTAGTCATCAATAAATATGATAAAGTAACGATAACCCGAAAAGGATAAAGTGGGTAAGGGACCCCAAATATCATAATGAATGAGTTGTAATAGAGTTGTGGATACACGAGAGGAAGAAGAAAATGGAAGTCTAGTGCTTTTACCTTGAAGACAGGAAGTACAAGGTTTTATTACATAATATTTATTTGAGAGACTGTGAAATAAAGTAGAGGTTGTTGTATGACAAGGATGACTACGACGTTGATGCCAAATTACAGAAGATACTGGTTAAGCACTAAGAGTGATTGGATTGTGGAAGATACGAGGGAGCTTGATTGGATACAAGTTACCATAGATATTACCCTTGAGAAGTGGAATCTTGGTTTGGAGGTCCTTTACATATAACCAAAAGGGTTAAACTCAATTGAACATGAATTATTAGTAACAAATTGACCACCAAATAAAAGATTGGAAGTGATTTATGGAACAAATAGAACATTACTAAGTTTAAGATGATTAGGATAGTGAGTGAGTGTGCATTTGCTAATGGAAGTGATGGGAATAGTATTTTGATTACCAATAAGGACTTACTTTGGACCATGGTAGGGCTCGACACTCTCAAGTAGCTGGGAATCAGATGTCATATGAGCAGAAGCACCGGAGTCGGGAAGTCATTCAATAACATTGCTGTTGGTTAGATGAGAATTGATCATTGAGAGCTATAGCAAAAAGTGCACTATGAAAAGTATTGGAAGCTGGGTGTGGATGGGCATTTCTAGAGTTGGAATACTTAAAACGACATCGGGTGGTTGTATGGCCTGTTTTATAGAATATTTGACAAAAGACTAGAATATTGGTGTGATTGGATCTTTAATTGGAATTGGGCTAAAAAGGTTAATATTGGGCCCAATAAGAAGGTCTGGACTGGGCTGGGAGAGGAGGCTACTGTGTGTGGTGGGCTGGGTGGATGAGGTGCTATGTTTGGTGGGTTAGATAGAAGGCAGGTGGGTTTTGGGCTGGATATGAGTGGGTATGGGGCGATGTTTGGTGGGCTGAGGGAGGAGACTCGAAGCCTGTGGATATCTGGGGAATACCTAAGGTAGAATTAGGGTTGTAGGAAGGGAGGGGGTGAGATCGTTGTCCTCCACGTCCATGGAATCTGTTGACTGTGTAGGAGAAGGCGAAGAAAGCAGCGTCATTTGGTGCTGACCCAGAGTTTTGGTAGATGTTTAAGTTTTGCTCATGAAGAAGGAGCTTCGAGTGAAGCTCGGTGAAGGTCGGCAGTGACTGGAGATTTTCTATGGCTGTGACAAAGGCTTCACAGTTGGAGTGGAGGTCATTGAAGACAAAGAGCACCAAGTCCTCATCAAAGACGGAGTCCCCAATTGCTGCTAGGTCATCTGCAGTGGACGATAAAGAGGTAAGAAAATCAGAGATAGATGAATTACCTTTTGTGGTTGTATGAAGGCGGTGTCAAAGTATTGAACAGTGGGAAGTGGTTTGTTGTAGAAAATAGGCTTCAAGGCATGTCCAGAGTTCACGATCAATGTTGCAACCAAGAGCAAGAGGAGCGACTGATGGAGACAGAGTAGCTATGAGTGCGCAGTAGACAAGACCATCGTTTTTGGTCCATTGAAGTTGATCAGTTGAGGAGGTTGAGTTAGTCTGAGATGGTGGAGGTAGGGAGCCGTCAACATGTCCAAGTAAATTACAGGTACGCAAAATTTTCTTTACCTGATTTCTCCAAATTAAGTAGTTTGATGTATCAAGAATGGTAGTGATAAAAGTGGTGATATTTTGGAGAGGAAAGGTTGTTAGGGTTGTGGAATTTGGCTATATGAGACTTATGGGTGTGGGTTCTATTGCTGGAGTGGCCATTAAGAAGTTTCTGAATTGGTGATTGAAATTGGTGGTAGAGGTTGAATTTGAGGTTAGAAGAGACAAACAAATAGTTTTTTTCAAAACTGAAAAAAAGATGCAGGTCTAATATTATGAAGAAGATTATATAGAAAAGGTTTTTAATATTTGTTGTATGTTTTACAAGAGCTTTTACAGGTTTTTATATAAAAAAATGCAAGAGTAAATATAAAAATATAATTATATAGAGGAGTAATCTTATATTAAACATAAGGTAACTGAAAAATAATATTTCAATCTTTAAGTACTAATTAACTGGAGAGTTACTGTCCGTTATCAAACACACCGAATTTTAACTATGGAAGAAAGAAGCAAGTGGCACCTAAATTAAAGAAAGAAGCAAGTGGCACCTAAATTAAAGAACGAAGCAAGTGGCATCGAGATGTGCTTCTTCTTGTCCTTAACCATGTTGGCGGGACCATCCTTCAAGACGCAGCACTTAACGTTCCAACCCTCTTTGCCTCGCAAGTGCATACAAATATTTTCTTTTTGAATAATGAAAATTTTGACTTTTTAGAGCAAATCTCGTCCAATGACATCTAACAACTAACAAACTTCATGCTTTCTCATCAGCTATCAAGAAATCCCAAAAAGATACTAAAGAGGATCATCCTTTAATGGATGTCCAACTCCAACATGTGGAATACCTAATAATCGTCATTCTTCTTACAAATAAAATCAACTAATTAATTAATACTTTGAATTCCAGTATATATCGAAATGATTCAATATTTTCCATGTCCAGCTCTTTTTATAGAGAACATGGTTTTACATACATATATTAAGAGCAATAGTACCTAACAACAGGGCCTGTAACAATTAATTAATTAAAATGTTGTAACATCATATCAAGCGGAAGAATGTGTAATAAATGAGCATCTCTGGCTACATTTATCACTCTCACCAACCCTTTAGAATTTGACTGGGCAGAAAGCAATTTCTCATCTGCTGCTGTATCATTTTTTTATATATGGTCTTTATTGGTCACTCGCTCGTAATTGTAACTGGAATGATCACTTGCATTGTTAGAAAAGATCTTATATAAGAATATTATAGTTATTTCTCTTATCGTCGTTATGGGACAAATACTAATAAAGCCATATAAATGATCTCATATGTATATATATATCAACCTAAGTAATTGTCGTAACATCCTCGTGCTCCTCATTTTGTCTAAAAAATTATTATTATTATTATTATTATTATTATTATTACTACATCCATACGTACTCGATATTTTGATTGGTTTTTTTCTCATGCATACGTAGCAACTTCAAACTAATTGTATACATTATAAATGTCTACCACATGCACAACCCATCCCATCCTTACCGACAGCTAGTTAGCATGGCACATGCTTGCTAGTGTACTTCAAAACTTTGTTTCTAAAATTCAATCCCGTCAACCAACCAACTAGGTTAGAAGCCTGTATATCCCTTCACAGTCGCCATCATTGAGATGTACAACTGTTGATGAGGATCCAATTGTATTTCGTCGGTTCTTCTATAGCCACTCTTCTTCTGCTGAGGTTTCGGTTGGAAAATTTACGCAAAATCGAACCTAAGTCTCCTCATTTGGTAATGTAACGAGCATAGGAGATGACAGAGGCTGTTCCACTCACCACCGTCGTCAATATAGGTATTGCAAAAAGCGTGAAGTATGCTATATGTTCAGCAAATGGATGTATAACAGCTGCAATTCTCCCATGATCAACCATTATTTAGATTGCTTGGAGAAAGATCATAAGTAAATGCATCTAACAATCTATAAACATTACTTGACTGCATAATTATATAAGCTTGATATATGGTGGTACAAATTTTCACCGACAAGGAGGTTAACGTAGTGCAAAATAAAAGCCAGAAGACAATTAAAATCTAAAGAAGCTTTCGCAAATTAATGATATATATATATATATATATAACAGCTGTCCTCGTATTCACGTACGCAAGGAATTAAGAGAAAGGGATGTCTCAGTCACATCGTACCAACAAGAGTAGGGACTATTTTTAAATGCATATGTAGGCATTAGATTGAGAATAAGTAGGAGGAGACTTACAAATGATGGGTTCGGTGGCAATAGAAGAGTGATGATGAGAGTGATAACGAAAATAGAGAGAGTGGTGATGCGGAGCTCGGTGAAGCCAATAGTATAAGAACTCAACCGGTCCGGCATGAGCTGATAAGTATGGATTATAATGATATTAGTAATCATAACAAATAAGATTTAATATCAATCTCCTATGATCTTAATTTTAATATTCTAAAATCATGCTAAGAGATTGAAACCCAGCATTGAAAAAGTAACCTATCAATCAAGTCTGTTGGTCACTTTCACGGAGTATTTCACCATAAAGGGTCTTTCTCAACTCAGTAAATGGAGTTGTCACTCTCATTAAATTTCCTCCTTTTTTTATGTCTTACCCACCTATACTCCTAAATGTCGAGCATGAACATGGAAGGACCTGATCGGCTTACCCTGATGAAAGATTTTAAGAAAAGTTCATCGACTTGGCAATTGATATATTATCGTTCATCAATCTTACAAATCCCAATCTGGCTCAACTCCATGGATACTACACGCTTCAATACAATACAATTTCATTGAGAATTGGGATGTAGGGATTGCTACTAGACTTTGGTTCATTGGGTATTTAAGTCCTTTTCATTTTCCTTTCCTTAAAAGATTATGTGGGATGAAGTGTGTATTGTATAAATTTGGATGTTAAGTTAATTATCATCATTATTTCATAATCTACATATTACTTTAGTTTACCAAATGACAAGTCTTCTATATCAAATACCGGCCTGGGCAATTTCACTTCAATTACATGTGTCTCCCTTAAAAATCTTGTGCGAATAAATAACTTGAGTATCTCAAATTCTCACGTTCAGGATATCTAACTTGTTATTACCAAGTTAGATAATATTAATTTTGATCTCTTAAATATTCTTGTATCTTGACACTTAGTAATGTGTGTGTATACATGTTAGTATTTTATTACACTTTTAAGATTAGTATTGTTATAGCTATTTGCAATATTCAGGCACACTAAATTTTTAACTTTGCATGCATTAGTGGACTCCCACAGTAACAAAGTAAAGAAAACATTTAGGTTAAATTTTGTTTCAATATTGAACGTGATTAAGGTGGATATAGCATGATGACCTTAGTAGAATGTTATATATTATTGGATGTTGTGAATGGTAGCTAACTATGGAAGAGAGAGTGTATATTTTGAAAGTTTGAAATAAATGCTAGAAATAGTGTTGTGAAAAATTTTTTTTTTTCACTTATGATATCTTACCGTTGACAAGAAGTCATATTATTGTGCTAGAAATTGAAACTACTACTTGAATTGAAAGGCTTACCCCACTTCATTCTGTATTTACCGTAAGAAACAGACATTGAGCATTCTATCAAAAGGTACGTAGAATACCTTTAAATTCCCTTTAAAAAAAGAAAGAAAAAAAAAGAAATAGTGCGTAGCATGGTTATTAAAAAGGTTGGAGGGGAGGGGATGAGATTATGGTTTCATTTTCTTAATTTGAATTCATTCCTTTGGATGATATGAATGCAAATCCTATAAGTGCTGTTTTTGGTATGGAAAACCTACGAATCTGATTCTCATGTCACCTAGGGGGACTACAAGAGGAAACCTAATCAATGTATTGTATATTTGAAAAGAAGAAGAACTAGTTTTAAGCCACCTAAATTAGGCTGATAATTAATCCACAATTTATAGATAGTTATGTTAGATTATTCATAAGAATTAGTTTTAAGCCATCTAAATTAGGTTGATAATTAATCCACAATCTGTGGATAGTTATGTTAGATTATTTTATAATTAAATGGCCCATATGACTCATGAGTAATTCTAATTGAATGGACCTAGAATGATGGTTAGTAGGCTTTATAAGGAGTTAGAATTAATTGGCTCTAAGGCCCTTTTCCTCTCCCTGACAAATATCATAAACAAGCAGTTTCAACTATTAATTATTCATTTGAAACATAACAACAGTTGTCTAACTATCAGAGACACATCAAAAATTAAGGCAGAAAGGAAATTAATAATTCAGATTATCAGATATTATGAATTCAGGTTTTAATTTCTTAAATTAAGTGTTAATCGATCATAATTAAATGATTTCAATTGGTATCAGAACATGGTTATTATAAAGGTTTTTTAATGTGTTTTGAATACTATATTTATCATTCAAAAGTTGTTTCTGCCGATGCTGTTTTTCACTTTCGTTTTCTGGAACTATGGCTTCTAAGTAATACGGGTTATGTAAAAGTTAAAGAAACAAATACAACAATTGGAATTGGAAAAACATTTTGGGATTTATATGGAAATCAAGATAAAAAAGGGTTGAAAAAGATCGGATACAAGAAAGTTTTTGTTGAAGGCTTTCATTGTCGGATTGACCCGCCTCTTGAAAGAAACCCATGAACAAAACTGGTTAGAGATGAGAGGAAAAAAAAACGCAAATGTTTTTTAGAAAGAGAAAACTAACGAAAATGGTTTCTAGAAAGAGAAACCTCCATGTTTTCTCACTACATGGGTACCGGTGCTATTCATAGGCTTGGGAGGTTTTCTTGTTGAAGAAATGGCTTAAAAGAAAAACCTAAAAAAGAAAAAAAATTAAAAGAAAAGGACGTAAAACAGAACTAGGAGCAGTTCGAAAGGAGGAAGGTGAGTCAAAGCCTGACAGGCACCTGAAATCGACGGGTCAGCAGGCCTCATAGCCCCTTAGGCCAACAGCCTATTGGACTCCTTTTGGGCCCATTTTGACAGCTTTGTGGACTGAATTTTCAACTATTATGGGTTTCTATTGGACTTTTGGATTCAAGTAGGACCTAGGCATAGAATTATAGAGGTTTTAGGTCTTTCAAATAGTTAGATTCAAAATTAAGGCTTTTAAATTGGGTTTATAAACTTTTATTTTGAACCCTTATTGTATAATTATTATTTTCACTCCTAATTGATTAATTAATAAATAAAGTAATTAATTAATTATTTATTTTTTGGCTTATATGTATAAATGTTACACATATTTTCGATGCATAATATAGTTTTAGAAATTAGTGCCATGTTATGTTTTTATTTGATACTTTAAATATTTTATATTATGCCATGCTTGAAATTAAATTTTCAAATTACATGTTTGATTTTATACACGATATTATTGTGATTAAGGATAGTTTGTTAGTTATTAAAGTGATCAAACAAATCAAATAAATTGTGTCATGTACGATCATTATCCAATTAAATGTTTATTGCATAGAAAGCTTATTAGTCACCAAAGTGGCCTAACTTGGAAATATTTAAACACTTAATTGTGAATTTTTTAACTATTCATGTTGTTAGGATGATATTAAAATGACATGAAGGTTACACTAGATAATTGAGATCATTAATTACAACACTAGGAAGTCACCCAAAGGTGGACCATTGCTTATGATTAATGTCATTAAAGAGACTTATCAACATATTTAGTTAATACGATTGGATATCCAAAGATAATATACATGTTGACTAGAAAATGATTGATTGTCCATTATAGTGAATTTTATTTTCATCATTATAGGTTACAACTATGTATTTAAATTTCGCCCAAAGGAGAATTTAAATGCATAATCAAAGTTTATTAGTTAGTTTAAATCCATCTAGGTTTACTCAAAGTATTAATGTGTGAGTTATATGTTGTGTTTGCAACATCTACAAATTTGTTTGCTTTAGAAAAAAGGCTTACCAAGTTCAATGATCTGAATTATGTGGATTGGTCTTAAAAAATCCAGTTCCAACTAGGAGTAATGGATTTAGACTTGGCAATAGTTTCAGATGCAAGGTCTACAGTCATATCAGAGACTAGTTCTGAAGCTGAAAAATCTTATCACGAGGCTTGGGAATAGTCTAACAGGTTGAGTTTAATCTTGATGCGAATGATGGTCGCATAAAATATTAAGCCGTCAATGCCTAAGACAAATAATGCAAAGGAATTCATGTTAAAGCTTAAAGAATACTCCCAATCGAAAATGCCGGACAAGTCCATAATAAGGACTTTAATAAGTGAGCTGACGACCAAAAAGTTTGACTAGTCACACCCTATTTATGATCATGTAACTCATATGTCAAACATAGCTCTAAAGCTGAAATCTATGGGTATGGATGTAAGTGAATCCTTTCTGGTATAGTTCATTATCAACTCACTTCCTCTTAAATTCAGTCATTTCTAGATGAACTACAATATCCTTAAGGAAAAATGAAACTTTCAGAAAATTAAGGTCATGTTAGTTTAGGAGAAAGGGAGATTGAAGAAAATGAAGGAGCATTCCGTTCATCTCACTTTTCATCAAGGAGCTAGTAGCAGTAAGAACAAATAAGGAAAGAAAGGCAAAGATAAGAATAAAGCTCTCAACAAGGTTAATGAGGGTCAAATTCATAAAGACAAGAGGTATCATTTCTGCAAAAAACCTGGCACTTCAAAAAGGATTGTCCGAAATAAAAAGCTTGGTTCAAAAAAAAAAAGATACGTACTATGTTTCAGTATGTTTTAAATCAAACTTTATTGAAGTGTCTAATAATACTTGGTGGTTAGATTTTGGTGCAACTACTCATGTGTCACATGTTTTATAAGGATTCCTTTCAATTTAAACCATAAACAGAACTAAAAAGTTCTTGTATATGGGAAACAGAATGAAGGCACGAATAGAGGGCATTGGGACGTACATATTGATCTTGGACACTACATCTCACCTAGATCTAGAAAAATATCTTTATGTTCCTAAATGTGATAGGAATTTAGTTTCTTTTGCAAAGTTGGATGATGTAGGTTTTAACTTTAAGATCGAAAACAATGTCTCTTTTTGTATAAACACAATTACTATTATGGTTCAGGTACTTTAATGGATTGTTTATATCATTTCAATCTTGATGTTGATTTTGTTGAATCTCTGTATTATGTTAATCATATTATAACAAGTAAACATAGTGCATATAATGAGTGCTCTGTTTTTTTTGTAGCATAAAAGATTTGGTCATATATCCAAGGAAAGGGTGCGGAGGTTAGTAAAAAATGAAATCTTACCTCAATTGGATTTTGTTGGCTGGTTATATGTGTGGATTGCATTAAACGTAAGCAAAACAAATACATATCAAAGCATCCAACCACAAGAAGCAGTGAACCACTTGATGGAACAGCGAAAAATATTTTATTACCTTCATCGATGACTTCTCATGATATAGTTATATTTATCTGCTGCATAAAAAATCTCAGTCTGTGGACATCATAAAGGTGTTCGTTAATGAGGTAGAAAAGCAGTTAAATAGAAAAGTAAAAATCGTGAGATCTGATATGCACAATACACAATGTTTGGCACACCGTAACAAAATGGTATAGTTGAAAGGCAGAATCGTACTCTTATGGATATGGTTAGGAGTATGTTAACTTATAGTACTATACCTTTACCGCTGTGGATGCATACATTAAAGACCGCTGCGTATCTGCTTAATAAGTTCCTACTAAGGCAGTTCCTAAGACACCTTATAAACTATAGACAGGAAAAAAACCTAGTTTACAGGATGACCTTCACATTTGGAGTTGTCTAGCAGAAGTAAGATTGTATAATCCATATGAAAAGAAACTTGATGTGAGAACTGTTAGTGGTTATTTCATTGGCTATCCTAAAAATTCAAAAGGATGCAAGTTCTACTATCCTAACCATAGTACGAGAATATTTGAGTCTAATAATACTCAGTTCATTAAGAATGGTCAAATTAGTGGGAGTGGGGAACAATGAAAAATTGAGATTGAAGAGAGTCGAGTTTAAACTCCTCCATCAAGTGTTATTTCCTTAGTTTTTGTTTCTCTTATTACATCACGGATACATAATATACCGGCATAACAAATAAATATTCCAACTCCATAAATTGAACATGTTAATAAAGAACTAGTTCTAGATGTGCAAGTTACAAATGATCAAGTGATGCCACAAGAAATGATATTACGAAGGTTTGTAAGGTAAAGAAGACCAGTTATTTCGAGTGACTATGAAATTTATTCACTTGAACATAAACATGACTTGAATATTGATAAGGATCCAATCTCATTTAAACAAGTCATGGAATGTAACAATTATGAAAAATGGTTCAATACTATTAAAGAAGAGTTAAAATCAATGGATGAAAACAAAAGTGTGGGAATTAGTTAAGTTTCCAAAAGGTGTAAAGCAAGTGGGTTATAAATGAGTTTTTAAGACTAAACGTGACTCATAAGGCAACATTGAAAGGTATAAAGCCAAACTTATTGCAAAATATTACACTCAAAAGGATGGCATTGACTATAAAGAGACCTCTCTAGTTTCAAACAAGGATTCATTAAGAATCATTATGGCTTTGGTGGCTCATTATGATTTAGAGTTTCACTAAATAGACGTAAAGACCGCCTTTCTAAACGGTGACTTAGAAGAAGAACTGTATATGGACAAACTGGAAAGTTTTGAAACCACAGGAAAGGACAAGTTAGTGTGTAGATTAAAGAATTCAATATATAGATTGAAACAAGATTCCCGATAATAGTATCTGAAATTTAATGATACCATTAAATCTTACAGTTTTATAGAGAACACCATTGATCGGTGTATCTATATAAAGGTTAGTGGGAGTAAGTTCATTATGTTAGTCCTATATGTTGATAATATCCTTCTTACTACTAATAATATGACTTTGTTACATGATGTAAAGAATTTTATCTATAAGAATTTTGAAATAAAAGATATGGATGAGACATCCTATGTGATAAGAATAGAATATTACGTGATAGATCACAAAGGTTGCTAGGATTGTCTCATAAAGGGAATATTGAGAAAGTATTAGAGAGATTCAAAATGGAAAAGTCCTCCACATGGATAGTTCCAATTCAGAAAAGGGAAACTTTTAGTCAAATGCAATGTCCAAAGAACAATTTGGAACCTAAGGATATGAAGCTTATTCCTTATACATCAGTAGGTGGAAGCTTAATATCACTTAGCCGAATATCAGTTTTGCTGTTAGAATTTTAAGCTGATATCAAAATAATCTTAACATGAACCATTGGAAAGATAGAAAGAAAGTTCTTAGATATTTACAAGGCACTAAGGATTATATGCTCACATACAGAAAGCTAACCCATTTAGAATTAATAGGGTACTAGGATTTAGACTATGCCGGTTGTGTAGACTCACAGAAATCTACATTCAGTTATATGTTCCTATTAGCTGGAAGAGCAATTTCTTGGAAGAGTAGCAAGCAGTCCGTCATTGCTACTTCTACTATAGAGGCTGAATTTGTGACATACTTTGAATCCACGGTTCATAGATTGTGGTTGCAAAACTTTATCTTAAGTCTTGGCATTGACGATAGTATAGTCAGACCGTTAAGAATTTGTTATGACAACTCTGTCGCCATTTTCTTCTCTAAGAATGACAAGTATTCGAAGGGTGAGAAATACATAGATTTGAATATGACATGCACATCTAACATGAAAAATTTTTCCACCAAATGAAGGACGACACAAATTTTCAAGTTCGTTAATTACAACCGTATTCGCTGCTTGCATTATCTACAGAAATTGAAAAAAAATTATGGACTAAACTATATTCTTCTAAGATCATATTCATCATTCTCCATAAATTTTCAGCACTATGAGATTCATCAAA
>JAOXYD010000002.1:13141099-13152012 GCA_028565735.1 Pinacopodium congolense
ATAAATTTTAACTTTATTAATTGGATAACTTTTTATTAATTATATAAAAATATTATCAATTATTTAAATATTAGATATTTATAAATATAATAAATATTAATAGAATTATAAACAAACATGAAAATAAAATAATATTTTTGTTAAATAATAAAAATAATTATCATAGTTCATGCAAAGGTATGTTAATATATTAATGCATGCATGCATTAAAAAAATATATGAATGCATATATATAAATAAATTATAAATATATAAACAAAATAATATATTAATATATAAAAATAAAAAATATTATTTATTAAAAAAAAAGGAGTCAACGTCACTCCCTTTCCCTTGATAAAGTCACAAAAGCTCCCTTGATTTTTAAAGTCACGCACATAATTTTAAAAATTACCATTGTGTAATTAAAAAATATTGGTAAAGATTTTTTGAATTTATGTACGGACCTAATTTTTATTTAATATTGCATAATTAATTTAAATTTAATGGTACACGTCAAATTTACTCATATAAGTCAATATTTTATACGGCATAATTTTTATTTAATTAATATAAAATAAGGGTCTAGTATAATTTATACAGCAGTTTTCCGCTGATAAAAAACGGTTTTCAAAACATTGTTACATATTAAGGTTTTTACATTATCACGATAAAACATAATAGTCTTGGCATACCATGAATATTTGAGACTCTTTAATGAGAGCGCAATGGTAATTTCAGTACCTTTCATGATCTAATTTCATAAACATTATGTTCAATAATGAATTAAAAAAGTGTCGGTACTTCACTATTTCTAATATCTGCTGCCACTAGAGAAAATCAATATCCATTCTCACTTTCCTGTCGCCTATTTTGCAACTTGCACGTAGTGTTCCTACTTCGTAGTCCACTGACTGTACCATTCGCACTCTTCCGTCGCCTGTTTTGCAACTTGTACGTAAGTCTATGTCCGAGTACACTCCCTACACTGTATAGTCGACACCGCGTTGTTGTTTATTAGATCCAAATACTTTAGACGACTCCTCGGTTAGCAGGTAGTGGCGTGCCCATCTTTTTCACTGCATACTTACTTACAAGTTGGTCTTGTCCTAATGGTTGACTGAAGAAGGTCAACATTACTTAAATCAGCTAAGATCCAAAGAATCCCGCCCACCGCATGCTTTGCCTTTTACTCGGTTTGTTTAATTAAATATTTTGGCCAAGACAAGAATCAATTATTCTTTTCTATTATATAAGAGCCTCCTATCCTATCACACTTTGCTATCTTTCTCTTTTCATATCAGTTCCAACCAATTTCTACGGAAATGGGGTTCCAAAAGGCTTCTTTTCATGTGCTTATAATTCTCTATTCCGTCATGGTCTCCGTCCTATCAGCGGAAACAAGCATAGAAACTGAAGTTGAGGCGTTAAGGGCCTTCAAGAATGCAATCACTCACGACCCATTAGGAGCACTCACTGACTGGACGCATGCAACTTATCACTGCAACTGGTCGGGCATCGCTTGTGATTCCTCTCATCGTGTCATTTCCATTACCCTGTTTGAAACGCAAATTGAGGGTGTCATATCTCCATTTCTCGGAAACCTTTCAAATCTCCAGGTTCTTGATTTTACCTCCAATTTATTCACAGGACACATACCACCTCAGCTGGGACTTTGCTCCCAGTTGACTGTATTGAATCTTTTTAACAATTCTCTAACTGGTCCAATCCCATCAGAGCTAGGAACTCTTCCAAATCTGCAGGGTTTAGGTGTAGGTAACAATTTCTTGAATGGAAGCATCCCGGAAACCATTTTTAGCCAGACCACCTTAGTAGAGTTAAGTCTGATTTTCAACAATCTAACTGGCCAAATTCCGGAAAACTTAGGCAACTTAATCAGTCTTGAAATTCTGTTGGCATATGGAAATAACTTGGCTGGTTCAATACCTGCTTCCATTGGAAAGTTGCAAGCTTTGCAAACTTTGGACCTGAGCCAAAACTATTTGTCTGGTGCAATTCCTAGAGAAATTGGGAACTTACTGAATTTGCAGTACCTTCTCTTGTTTGAAAATTCTCTCACTGGACAAATCCCTCCTGAACTCGACCTTTGCAAGAAGCTAGTCAATCTAGAACTGTACACAAATCAGCTTAGTGGAGCCATTCCCTCTGAGCTTGGAAATTTTACCAACTTAGAAACACTGAGATTGCACAAGAACAACCTGAATTCCAATATACCTCTCTCCTTATTCAACTTGAAATCCTTGACCCATTTAGGACTTTCTGAGAATTGGTTAGTTGGATCGATTCCTCAAAGTCTAGGATCTTTGCAGTCATTAAGGGTGTTGACACTGCACTCAAACCAGTTAACCGGTGAGATACCTTCAGGGATAACAAACCTAACAAGTTTAGAATACTTTTCGTTGGGCTTCAACTCCATCAGAGGGAAGCTTCCATCTAAGATTGGAATGCTTTCGAATTTGAAAAACCTTAGCCTAAATAACAACCTTCTTGAGGGATTCATTCCTTCCAGCATCACGAATTGCACTGAACTTCTGGCAATTGATTTAACCTATAATAGATTTTCAGGCAAAATCCCTCAAGGTATGGGACAGTTGCATAACCTGACATTTCTTTCTCTAGGAGCAAATGAGATGGCAGGGGAAATACCTGATGACCTTTATGATTGTTCCAAACTTCTTTCTTTAGGTTTGGCACGAAATAATTTCAGTGGATTACTGAAACCAAGCATTGGCAAACTATATAATCTCCGATCCTTGATCCTGGGCTTCAATTCGTTAGCAGGGTGCATCCCACCACAGATTGGCAACTTGAGCCTACTGATTACGTTATCACTCTATGGAAATAGTTTTTCAGGCCAAATCCCACCAGAGTTATCCAGGCTTTCACTCCTACAAGGGCTTGCCCTGCAAGACAATATTCTAGAAGGAACAATACCAGAGAGCATTTTTGAATTGGAACGACTAACACTTCTCAATCTAGCAATTAACAGGCTCACAGGTTCAATTCCAGACAGAATCTCAAAAGTTGAGATGCTTTCATACTTGGATCTCCATGGCAACAAGCTCAATGGGTCCATTCCAACGGCTATGGCTCAGCTCAATCGACTCATGACTCTTGATCTCTCTTACAACCATCTGAAAGGATCAATTCCTAGATCTGTGGTTGCAAATATGAAAGGAATGCAGATATACCTTAACTTGTCATATAATTTCTTGGAGGCAAGCATTCCGGATGAGCTTGGAATGCTGCAAGGAATACAAGCCATTAATCTCTCAAACAACAATTTTTCTGGAGACATTCCTAAATCACTTGAAGGTTGCAAAAATCTCTTATCTCTTGATCTGTCGATGAACCAAATATCAGGTTCAATTCCAGGTGAAGCATATACCCAGATGCCGATGCTTGCCAGTTTGAACCTATCTGGAAACAATTTAAATGGTCAAATTCCTGAAGAGTTGGCACAACTTGAGCATCTAAATACCCTAGATCTCTCTCAGAATCACCTGACAGGCCAAATTCCTGAACACTTTGCCAACCTTTCTAACTTGCAACATCTTAACCTCTCTTCCAATCAACTTGAGGGTCCTGTTCCTTGGACTGGTGTATTTAGAAGCATCAATGCATCAAGTTTGGCTGGAAACCTCGCTCTCTGTGGAACCATAGATCTTGGTTCTTGCCACAAGAAAAGTCCTAAAGCCTTTTCTAAGAAAACAACATGGATTCTCCTTGCCCTTGGATTAGGTTTTGTGCTTCTGGTTATGGTAATCATTGTTTCAGTACTCCTCCAACGTAGTCGAAAATCTACAATAGAAATAAACAATGATATGGTGCCAGAATTTACTGGGGCATTGGAACTCAAAAGGTTTGAACAAACAGAATTAGAAGATGCCACCAGTTTGTTCTCCAGTGAGAATATAATTGGCGCCAGCAGGTTGAGTACTGTCTACAAAGGTCAACTGGAAGATGGACAAATTATAGCTGTAAAGAAGTTGAATCTCCAGCAGTTCTCTGCAGAATCTGATAAGTGCTTCTACAGGGAAGTCAAGACATTAAGCAAATTGAGGCACAGGAATCTTGTAAAGATAATTGGCTATGCATGGGATTGCTCTAAGCTAAAAGCTTTAGTTCTGGAATACATGCCGAATGGGAGCTTGGAGACCATCATACATGAACCCTGGGTTGATCAGTCGAGGTGGACGCTATCTGAGAGGATAAATGTGTGTATTTCAGTCGCAAGTGCATTGGATTACTTGCATAGTGGTTACGATTTCCCCATTGTTCATTGTGACTTGAAGCCTTCCAACATTCTGTTAGATGATAAATGGATGACTCATGTCAGCGACTTTGGAACTGCTCGAGTACTGGGTGTTCATCTCCAGGACGGAAGCAATCTTTCCTCAACGTCAGCTTTTGAAGGAACCATTGGCTACTTAGCACCAGGTAAGCAATTCAATTCGTTGATTTTCAAAGGCTAACTCCACTTTTTCCTTGGAAAAGTTGACACTACCACTGAAACCTGTTTGATATGATCAGTTATCCTCAATATGTATCTAAAAGTTCCATAGTATAACAAGATTTCTTTAACATAAGTTCCAGACGCTACCATTATGTTTTTACATTCACTCCTCCTAGGGGATAAATACAACCTGCTCAAAAATATGCATAACCACCAGCTGCTCTACCTCTTATTCTGTTTGGCACCTAATTTGCTTATTTTGTCATCTGCTTTCTCTGGACAATAATGCTTCAAGCTTCATTTTGATTTGTTTTTACAAATTTATTGTTAGCTTAATTGCAACATCGTCTGGCTTTTACAGAATTTGCATATATGAGCAAAGTCACAACAAAAGTAGATGTCTTCAGCTTTGGGATCACAATAATGGAGTTTCTAACGAAAAAAAGACCAACTGGGATGTCAGATGAGAATGGGATACCGATCAGTCTCCCTCTACTCGTTAACAAAGCTCTTGACAATGGCGCCAATGCACTTCTTCAAATCTTGGATCCAACAATGACCACAAATTACTCCAAGCAGGAAGAAACACTCAGAGAGCTATTCCAAGTAGCCTTGCTCTGCACCAAAACAAACCCTGAAGATAGACCACACATGAATCAGGTGTTGTCTTGCCTTAAAAAATTGAAAGTCTTAAGATGGGAAGGAGAGAGTTCTACATACTGATTCATCCCAAACTTGAAAGGGTAACAGAATCAAACTTTTTGTTCCTTACCGAGGGAAGGAAACAGCAGATTCAGGCATCATTGGACGTACCAATCACAAGATTGGAAAATGTGCTCGTTTATACAAAATTTTGCACAAATGCAATTTATATACATTGGGTCATTTGATCTAAGAAATTTTTACCGGCAATGGAAACCAAGTACTGATATATATATATATATATATACATATATAGAATGATGTATAAGCAAGGTGTTTATATGTCAATTCTGTCTTAAACTCCTAAGACAGCTTCTGTAATGATGCATATACGAGACTATTGTAACAAATGAGCAGAAATTTAGACCATACCAACTAAATTCACACGGTTCAGAGGTCCCAAGTTCTCACCTGCTGTAACTAATGTTCGAAGTTCACAAAGTAAAACTGCTTCTTTCATCTGCTCTGTTCACAGCTACCAATCTTTTACTACTTACAAAAGTCGTGGCCGTGAATATGAATCCCAAGCTGCTTTGTTTCCAAAATAAATCGAATGCTCAAAGGTCATCTTAGAGTTATTAAACTAATTTCATAAAGTTCAGAAAATTCGCCCTCATAAACTCTTATCGGAGGAGGGAAAAAACAAGAGGAAACTCTGTCCATTTGATCAGTTAAAACAACCAAATGCGATGTTAAACATCTATTCACCTCACGTTAATCCATACAAATTGCGATAACAAGCAGATATCACCTAATGAATTATCAGAACGCTCAGAGAGATTGAAATTACACAAAAGACTAAATATTTACGCTTCAATCCCTCATTCTCTGGGTGGATCCAACTTCAGAAACTCCTCAATTATTGAAGGAAACTCCAAGCCACCAAAATCACCATCACCACTCTCAATAGCAGTCCTACCCAAAAGCAAAAAGGCCAACCTCAAAGCCTCACTCTCTTCTCCTTCACCACTTCCGTTCTCTAAAAAGTATTTGATCCAAGCTTCCAATCTTTCCACTTCCTTCTTACATTTAGGCCCCTTAACCCCTAAAATATTTTCATGAAACCCACCATCGGAACTGCGTTCACTAACACTTGCTTTCCTTATTTTTCCTTGTTCTTGCTCTTTTCCAGTAACGTCCGACAAACCCAGAAGTTGCATTAAGAGTTCAATCTCTTTAGTGTCTTCATTGACATTTCTGGTTGGAAGTCGAGCAGATTGTCGAGGCGACTTCTGGTCGATTGCTGATAATTGCAGAGAGCATGACATGAATGCTCGAGGAGGTTCACTGCTTTCTTGAAAAGTTTCTGAGCTTCTTCCATCGCTGTTGTTACTGGGTTCCTGATCTGAGCAGAGATAGATAGGTCTGCTGAGAGATTCAAGTGGCGTGTAATTAGGATCTGTTAACGGTAGCTGATTTTGTTGTTGCTCTTGAGGCGGCGGCGAAGTGGCTGCATTCAGGGGTTGCTGTGCTATGTTTTCAAGCTTCAATCTTTTCTCGACCTGCAAAAACTTTTTTTTTTCATGTCAGACATATAAGAAGCGCCGCGGTGTCTATGTAGGCGTTATGAATATAACTGTCACCTGCTTGAGAGATATGAAGAAACTGGAGTGGAGAGATGACGGTCGCATGTTGGCCTCCTTCCGAAGCGTCACTCGTTTAAACTTTGGACGTGCCTCTTCGTCGGGGCAAAAGATCGATGCCGTTTTAAAAATAAAGTTGAAATGCTAACAACAAGCGTGTTAGCAGTCGTGTGATTAGTACTTGTGCACGTAAGGACAACTAGTAGTTGACGAGCATGTTGATGCTGGTTCTACGGAACAATTTCACATTGCAACTCAATATTCAATATTCAAAACTTAAGGCGTGTTTGGTATTGTTTGTATTTTTTTTAATTTTTTATTTTTAAAAACACAAAAATTAATAAAAATAGTATAAAAACTGAAAAAGACAATATATTAATACAGTATAAAAACTCATAAAATAACACAAAAATTAATAACAATATCACATAAACTAATACACATACACAAAAATAAAAATAAAAAATAGAAACGAGAAATAATATCAAACATGTTCTAAACATTTAATTCAGTTTCTTATATTTATTTTTATATTTTATTTATGTGTTATTTTTTAAAATTTTATTAATTTTTTAATTTTTATGTTTTAAAAAATAAAAATAAAAAATATTAAAAAATAAGACCTTAAACTGCACAATTTCCAACAAAAAAGGTGACTATAAACTGGTGGCTATTAATATTACAATAGGTATAATTATAATTTAATAAAATATCAAATTTGTATGAGAAACTTCTCCACCCTTCTCTCTCTCTCTCTCTCTCTCTCTCTCTCTCTCTCTCTCTCTCTCTTCAGTATACTCTCAATTTGCATTTACCGTTCTTTAAATGCCTTATTACAAATCACCTCACCAGACTACAGTTTGAGTAATTTAGTGTGCATATAATCAAAGATCAGTGCAAAAACAATCGAAAAAGAGTAAGTAACATTATCTTTCTCCTACTTTGTGGTTATGTTGGTGGATTTGTTTTATAAACTATCCTAATTTTGTGAATGTTGATTATTCTACCTTCTAACAATTTGTGATGTTGGCACTGCTAATAGGTAATTTACATGAGTTTTAAGGCATAATATATAGTGTCATAAAAAACATATATTCAAGTCCTTTATGTGTTCTTTTGTCAAGTTTCGAGTTTGTGAAAATTTTAGAGTTTAAGGAATGAAAATGGAGCAAAAAGGAGCAAGTGGATGCATTTTGATAGCTTTTATTACAAAAAAGAAAAATAATCAAAAGACAAGTCTATCACCTAGGTTGTGCAACCTTCTAAACAATTTCGCACTTATTCTCAAGCTATAATGCAAAATTATGTATTTTTCAGTTCTCAACGATGGGTATTAATAGTGTCATTGTATTTAGGTAAATTGCGTTATACTCCAAAATAATACAGCACTGTTATAGATCAACAATCAGTTGAAACCCAATTAAATCGTTGCTATAGTCCTTGTTTCAAAATTAAAAGAGCGATTTGTATGAGATGAATAGACTATTTCATCTTCGTTGTGTATTACCTAGATCTAGAACCCTAACAGTTGCCTAAAGATATAAAACCCCTTGTTATAGCTTAGAAAAACACTAGAATAAATCATATTTTAGCATAGATTATTTCTCATTGTCTTTTGTTAGTTTTTCCATCTTTTAGTGTTTTGATGATTGAGATTAATAGGAGCATCAAAGTATTGAGAAGAGCCAGAATCTATGGGGATAGACGAAGTCTCGATTGTATTTTTGTTATTTTTTCTTTTTATTTGTGATAACTCCATGGTTATTTTCATTAAATGAATACGCATTTGATGATTTTATCTTGGCTTTCAATGACTAATATTTGTGTGTAAATTGTTTTAACTAAGTTTAGAAAATTAGATGGGTTATGAATGAATTGTGTGGATGATTTTTACGTGATTGAATGCTTAATTCATGATGATTAGTTTGATCACTTAAGTTGGATTCATAGGTAATTAAAAGTCCGTAATCAATGGTTTTCAATTATTGGAATGCCAATTAGATAACAATTGAATCTAAAAGTAGATCAAACTTTAGAGTCTTTATGAGGATTCCTAAATCTAAAAACTTAGAATTAGGCTTCTTGTTATTCATGCCTTTTATTCCAAATTCTTTATGGATCAATTAAGAATTTGAGTTTAAAAGATAAAAGATATTTCTATAATCATTAGTAATATCTTGATTGAGTAAATTACATCCTAAATCATTCTAACACCTAAGATTGTAAGTAATTAACTCATTAAAATCCAAAACATTAGCTAGTTCATATCATTGGAAGGGTCTTAATTAGTTAATCAGTTTGAGTGAATTCATAGTGTGCTTATTTTATTGAATTTTAAATTTTTATCAATTAAAAAATTGGATTATCTAGATAATTAAATACTATGTGACTCAGTAATTATAAGTAGAATAAGATATTCGGTTACTTACTATTTATATTACTTGTTGACAAGGGTACGCTTTGCTTTATCTAATCTTAGGTTGATACTGATTTGAATTTGATTAGATATAGACCACAACAATTTTTTAGCGTCTTTGATGAGGATCTAATTTTTTGATATTAGGGATAAAATAACATTAATTACTTTAGACTTATTTCTTTTTTCAATTTGTTTATTTTTATTTGGTTATTTATTTGTTTCATTTTATATTATTTTTAGTGTCTAGTTTCTATTTATTCTTACTTTTAGTTTGCTTTATGTTGTTTATGTACTCTCACAACTAAAAGTCTGAGAACGTATTGCTTGATTCTGAGATTGAAAAAACTGCTTGCATTTTATATAAGGAGACTAGATTAGCTCAAGTTAGGAAGATAGAAGAAGAAGAGATTGTATCGGGATAGATGGAAGTTGAAATACACTAAAAAAACATGAAGCAAAGTGAAGAGGTTATCGTACACCATCAAGAAGAGACAAGGAAGTCAACGATGATAGATCTTACCATAGAAGCAACAATAAACCCATTATTAGTATTGAAAGGCCGAGGGTCACTGCTACTAATTTCAAGGTACCACATGGTATCATCTTAATGGTCAAGGCATCCTAGTTCAGTGGATCACGGTTAAAAGATCCTAACATCTATTTAGAGACATTCTTGGACATATGTGGTTTATTCAAACAAAATGATGTGCCAGAGGATGTGGTAAAATGAAGACTATTCCCATTCTCTTTGAGGGATAAAGTAAGGTTATGGTTAGTCACATTACAGCTAGTGTCTATCACCACATAGGAGGAGCTTATGAAGTTTTTTGTTTAGCAAAATTTTCCCATATGCAAAGATTACAAAGACAAAGGAAGAGATCACATCCTTTACTCAATTCAAGAATGAAATTTATATGAGGTATGGGAGAAATTCTGAGATATGTTGTCAACGTTATGGGTTCTCAACATGATAATAAGTAGACATATTATATACC
The DNA here is from genome assembly GCA_028565735.1 of Pinacopodium congolense. NCBI lineage: Eukaryota > Viridiplantae > Streptophyta > Magnoliopsida > Malpighiales > Erythroxylaceae > Pinacopodium > Pinacopodium congolense. The sequence continues at coordinate 13,151,255 of JAOXYD010000002.1, forward strand.
AAAATTACACCATTGACAAGAAGTATTATAGATACAACTATAAAGGGAAATTTAATAAGAAAAATACTAGATCATTCCTATATATTGATTAAGGAGCTAGCAGCCAATAATTTTCAATATTATATAGAGAGACACCCTAAAAGGCCTATTGGACCATACATGGTAGACAATTCAGTGGCATTAGTAGCACAGATAGATGTGTTAATCAAGAAGTTAAACAACCTTATGCAGAGTATGAAGGGAGGTGTAATTTTAACGATGAGATGCCATGTCAATTGTGAGCATTGTGATGGAGATTCTTATTCATCCAAAGATTGCCAAGTAGGTGTTATTCGTTGGTTGAATGATTAAAAATGGATGTTCTTTAAACTGATTTTACTTTGAAAACCAAAATGAGATTACGCAAAAACCAACGTGACAAAAGGTAAGTGTACCTATCGAACAAGTAATAAAGTGGAGTAATTTTCAGACTCCAAGTGTCGAACCCACGGCGAAAATGTTTGGATTATTAAGTTAATTACCAGATTAATTAGATTACAATTATCTAGGAAATTCTAATTTAAAAGATGAAAAGATTAAATTAAAGACCTATATTAGTTATGCTTCAAACCCTTGAAATTTTGAGTTATAAAATGATTTATAAAAATTCTAAAAATATTAACCTTGTGGAATCCAGCTCTAGATAAGTGATTAATGAATTAAATGAGCTTAAAAACACATTCAAAGGCAGATTAAAGTTCCTTCACGAATTTAAGACA
>JAOXYD010000002.1:13152112-13174699 GCA_028565735.1 Pinacopodium congolense
TGGTACAATTGGTATTTTATTCAATATGGTATGCGAGGTAATTTGTACCGAAGAGTAGGCCGGTCGGTATGTATCGGTGGTATATCACCAGTATATACTGGTATTGATTATCCTGGAAAGGAGTCAACTTGAATCGTGACTTCCTTACAAGGGAGTAAAAAAAAAAGAGGATGTCAATGTTGACTCCCAATAAGTGACTCTTGTAATTCTTTTACGATAGATCACTCACAAGTGTGACTCTTATAGGAGATCAACAAGTAACTTGCACCCTCGTTAATTCCAGTCACGTTCGTAAGTGACTACCTTATCTAATAAGAGTCACGTTCGTCTTAAAACCATCATTCAATTAAAGTTCACTGCATGTATCATGGGATAATACAACGGAATTATAAAATATCAGTCAACTTAGAGCTTGTTTGGAATAAATGAATTCCACAAATATGAAAAAACTAATACACGACTTTGACAATCTTAAAGAATTAAACTGGGACAAAGATCCATCGTCTTTGACAAATGAAAAAAAAGAACGATGTCTGCATATAAGGAAATCACTGAAAAAGATGTTGAAAAACTAAACAAAAGAAAACATAACATGAAGACAAACAAAGCCACCATATTTGACTTTGGCATAATGGCGTCACTTCATCAAACTCTCTTTCATGCCAATATAAGAAGATCTATCATTTTTGCATTCGAATGACAAGTTTTAAGCTTCTCTCTTGGTAAAGATTGCGTTAGCATATCAGAATTATTATCATTAATGTCAATCTTCTCAAGCCGTAGCTACTTGAATTCTAACACATCTCTAATCCAATAATATCTCATATCAATATGTTTTGATTTTGAATGGAAAGAAAAATTCTTACCAAGATGAATAATGTTTTGACTATCACAAAATAACATATGATGCTCTTATTCGAAACTAAGTTCCTTCATAAATTTCTTCATGTATAACACATAATATTCTTAATTTCTGTAAAAAATTTTAATATACCCCTTTTTGTAATAATTATGACATTCATTGTTAGCATATCTGTTGGATTTATCTCGACTTTTCCTTCTAAATATTTATGGTTAGAAGTGTAAGCTTTACTATGATTAAAATGGACTTGCTTATTAATAGATGTAATTTATTTCTTATATTAATCATTTAAGTGTTAACGAGATTACAGAGATTTCGTTAAATTTTAAAGATTGGATGGATATCAGATTATAAAAGATTCATGAGATTATAATTACTGTTGTGATTGGATTAGAATTATCATTCACGGAGTTTAACTTAGACTAGATCCTTTCTGTTTATCTAAATATCAACACACATCAATAGACAATTGATTTCTTAGTTTCCTCCTCCTTCTAATAATACGATTTGAACTTCATCTTTTAGATTAAAAAGTTTGCACTATTTTTATATTCTTATGATGAAGCCAGATCGATAAAAACTAAAATAAGCTTTTAAAAGTGGTCATCATCTTTATGTTACAGCATGGTTCTTAGTAAAGGCCATGAGTAATAACGTGTTAGTAACATTGTATTTTTTGAAAATCATATTGATCTAATCTTATTACAGTATAAAGACTATCTGTAATTTTTACAAAATTCTTAATTGTTTTTTTTTTCACCTAACATTCATTATAAAAAGAACCTTGTATTACAGTTTTCTAAATAAAAAAAAAAGGAATGAAATGGAAATGGGTCTGCATGTATTATATATACGGTATGCTTGATTTAGAGGAATAGCTATTCTATTACTCATCTATTTCTAATAATTAGGAATTCTTTATTTAGTTAACAAAAAACTTACGAAATAACTATTGTTAGTGTTAAGTATGCAGTATTTTTTAGAAATAGGTAAAGATCATCCCCAGTTGTTTTTAGTTATTCTAAGAATAGCTTAATTCGTTGTTTATTTTTTTCTTTTTGTCGTGTCTTCTACACATCTTTTAGCAGAAACTTTATTATTATTATTATTAATTTTCTTCTTCTTCTTCTTCTTCTTCTTATTATTATTAATTTTCTACTTATTATTATTATTATTTATTATATTAAATATTCTTCTTCTTCTTCTTCATAATTTTAATAATAATAATATTATTATTATTAAATTTATTATATAATAATAATAATAACAATAATAATAAGGATATTTTGGTCTTTTTATTTGTTATTCTTTTGTTATTTCAAGTTTATATTTTCACAACAATTATTGACATAAAAAAATTTTAACAGTAAACCAAATAAAATAATACCAATTTCATTCAATTTTTCATCTATTTTGTTCTTTGTCTATTTCATTTTTAAACCAAACATACCATAACACTGTTACATAGGCGTAGCCAAATTAGGGGCACCGATGAATTGGTAAAAGATGAGTCAATTGACAGTAAAAATATAAGTGAAAATTGGTTAGTAGATTGTTATACGTTGTTAGGACTTTGGTTGATAACCGTCAATTGACTTAAATCCCAACCGTTGGATTTCATGTATAAAGAACAATTTGAGGGTCCATGATTCAGAAATATAAACACACAAGTTTTTCATCTCTCTTCTCTCTCTCATTCCTTCTCTGTTTTTGAATAGCTCTGTATCAAAGAACCCCCGTCTTACGTGACCAGAGAGTTCACCGATGACTATCGTTGGGACACCACTGGACTCTTAGCAGATCCGATACATTCACCAAGAACCATGAACTTGAGATGATCCACTGCATACTGGCAATTCCAGGGTGCGTGTCCCTTGAGGAGTTGGTGTGCAACGGCGTGAAATTCTGGAAAGCAAGGCAGGATCTCAGTTCTACAGCTAAAGTGGCCTTGAATATTTGGGGAACCCAGCCATAGAGCACATTGGCAATTTGGGCTACTCAGGTGGTGTTGAAGGGGTGGTAGAGACTTACGTGTGGCTGGTGGACCACTGAGTGGGAATTTGTCCATATAGAAATGTACGAATAACAAATAGAAATGCCTCTTCGATTGGCTAATTTGTTCAATTTCATTGCGTTGTACAGCAGTTCTATTTGGAAGGAATGGTTAACTTTGGAATTGAATTGAGTACCTTCAAATTTTATAAAGGCAAATGTTGGAAACTTTCCTTTACTGACGTTTTTACAATGAGCACATGCTGTTGTGGTATGGCCGATTCCCTGGTACAAAAATAACGGTATCTAGATTGAGGTGCCACGAATTGTATGATACACAATTACAATCCAATCCAATACAGAACAAAACAGCTTCCATCCGCTGCAAAGTAGTTACTAAAACTGCAGCGATGTTCTTGATTTTCAATGCCTGTTATATCATGACCATCCACGATTTGCCGCTGCTGCCCTTGCTTTTGCCACTGACTTGGTGTAGAGCTCCTCGTACTGTGATGCTGACGCCTCCCAACTGAAATCTATAGTCATGTCTTTCTGGACCAGTTCTTGCCATACTTCAGGGTTGTTCCTGTAGTAGTTGAACGCTCGCTCTAAAGCATTGCTCATGCCCTGTGAATTTTCAGCACCCAAGATTTGAATAATGTCAGGAAACAAATATCTTCTTTTTTTGTAGCAGGCTGGTCCAAAACAGATACTGGTGCAGTACAATTGCTAGCTCAAATACAAAGATGAAAGTAAATAAAATTAGTCGTAATTAACCTGTTCATCTGGATTCAGGAACGTAAATCCATTTCGGAAATGGAGAGGGACTGTATCATCATCAATATCAAAAACACTGTAGGTGAATGTAATCAGAGTTTGAAAACCATATTCTGGCCATTGTATCCAAATACATCTGGAGTCAGTTTGCTACCTGTCATTTAGACCACCGGTTTTTCTTGCGATGGGTATGGAACCATACTTCATTGCTATCATCTGCAGACATACAGAAAAAAATCGAAAAGCAGGCACATGCACTTGGATCTGATACACCAAATCTGTAAGATATTTGGTTCCCCGGTGTACAACCGAAATACTTTATGTTACCCATAAAGTCCAAGTCCCACAGGGATGGTTTGCAATTCTATTCAAGTTTGCTACTTTCAGTTTTCTTTGTTAGTATCGATATTCTGGAAGTCTACCAATATGAAGAATTTGCCTGAGAAATATTGTTGGCTATACCTGTGTTAGGCCACATGGCTCAAAGATAGATGGGATGATAAACATGTCAGATGCTGCATAAATACGCCGGGAAAGAGATTCATCAAACTTCAATACTAGCCGAATTTGATCATGATTCCGAAAATGGTTTGCAATACCCTCAAACTCCCTCTACAAGAAATGAAAAAAGAAGTAGAGATACACTCATTAAATGAAAAAATGCACCTTTGGTGAACGAATCGCCCACCAGCGGCAAGCATTGGCCTAGCTTCTACATGTGTTTGTATTAGAGGTGCAGAAGCAAAGATCCAACTTATGGTGCAAAAAGAACTGTTTGCTATAATATTACCTGAATATGTTCGATTGGGCTTGATCCCAAAAGTACGAACTGTCCTCCCAGCTCCAGCGTTCGATATATTGCATGTCTAATAAGATGGACACCTTTTTGTGGCACTAACCTCGTAATGCAGCCTACCTACCGAAATTGTGTGAAGACACACATATGCACACACAAACACAAAGAACAGAGAATGATAAACAATGTGAGTGGCATTGCAGTAAGTAGCAAGTTCTACGAATTCTCTCAGAAGTAAATGGAATAAAACAACCAATCAGCTAGCTCCACTTGCTACAATGGTAAAATCTTCATTTTTCATGAAGAGAAAAGAATTAAATGGAATGTCATGAAATGGTCATTATGATGCAACATATAAACTGTAGACTTATAGGATTTCAAATATTTAGCATATTTTTTTCATACCAAATAAGATTGCAATAAAATCCAAAAATTTTGTCCCAGTTTACTCTGGGTGTTCAAACGTCCATCTAGTATTTATTCTTTTCTGAGAATATGACACAAGGTTAAAGAGTTTGTCATGCAATCCATAGAAAAAGATCTTGTTGGTAATCGATGCTTGATGAATTGCATGAAGAATAGTTATATTAATCTGTCAAGCTAGACTTGCCAATAGCTATATCAGTTGAACACTAATAATCCAATTGACAACAAAATGCAGGAAGATTAAAGATATTTCGCAATTTCTACAAAATTCAATTAAAATTACCAATGGCTGTATGACATCTGAAGTCGAAAGCCCAAGGTCTCTTCTAGTAGCCTTTTTATTTTCTGCTTTCACTTGAAGATCATTAGAGCTGTACTGAACTTTGAGGAAAGGATCTGTAGCAGGATTCCATGCATCTGTATCAATTCCATTGAGAATGCCAATGAACTTCTTTGAGTGAAAGTTGAGAGTTGAATGGAGACCTTTCCCACCCTGTCAAGGAAAAAACATTCAGTCAATAGCAAGAGCAGCACAACACATTCTCATGTACTTCGATTTAAGATAACATTAAGTGATTCTGCTCCATTGCCTGCCAACATTAAATATCATTATATGCAAAATAGGACACGTTCTCCCAGAAAATAGATGACTTTCAAAGTTTGGCATCTTCACGAATGGGACCTCAAATCTCATCTAGTTTATTCATGATTTCACATCGCAAAATCTGCACCCCTGGCATCCACTGTAAATGACTGTTACAGTGTCCTCTCAAGTACTATTTTAAAGAAACGGTTAATTCTACAAAATTTATGAACAACAGTATGCATGACTTCATCCCTGCAGAGGATTATTACGTTCCTGACTTTTAACACCTTGAAAGTCTATCTTGGAAGCTCATCTATAATAGCATAATTTTTAAACACAAAGATTAAATAGGGTGCAATTCCGAGTGAACTTGGAAGCTCATCTACAGTACCTTTCTCTTCTTTATATTTTCCCTCAACTTTATGGGGTATGTATCACAGAATTAGCATCACAAATTTCCAAATCGAAGCCTTGTATGAGTGACTTGGCAAACTGTGATTATATTGTTTGTTTGATATGAATTGAAGAAATTTATGTTGCTATATAAAATGTGTTATATTCTGTTGTGAATAGGGACAAACTTGCAAATATACTTGAAAGATACTAATATGCATAGATACCATGGCTAAGCTAATCATAAGCTTAAGCCTTATTTTCTCCAATCCCTCTTTGTCTTTACATATTCAAAAGTGATATTCTAATTTATGATGCTATTGCACTAAACCAAATTGACAAAGACCACTAGCTTGATGCACACATAACAGCTCTTCCAGATTAGCATATAATAAACATGTAGAAAAATACATATCAATCAGATATTGATTCCCAATATGTTAGGGCCAAAGTCCAAGTGGAATGGCCAACTCTTCAAGCTTTGCAACAATAGTTTCTTGAAAAATAACACCATAGCAGAGACCATTTGAGACCACAACATCCAACAATCTCTTGGTGAAGTATTAATAGAAATTAGAACTTTTCTATCCAAGACATGCTATTAGAAAGGTCAGTAGGACAAGATTGCTCATCACATCACTTATTAGAGAGGCTAATCCCCTATATATGGAAGAGGAGTTGCAATCAAATGTTTGTAGCTCTTACACCAAATCACCAAGTCCATACCTCAGCAGTCCGCACCTCTTGTGCATAGGTTGGTGATACTGTTGTCACAATGTTTGAGAAGACTACTGCACCCTGAATAAAAAAGAATTAAATGAGGCTAATACTGAATATAAACAGTAATGGTATTGATATTTGAATAAACAATTGGAATACCTTAACAGGATTCACTCTATCATGTGCCAAGTTGTCCTGCATTCTATCTGACCTATTTAGCTGGTGGACATCAAGTCCACAAGACACCAGTTCTGATGCAGATGCAATGCCTTGATACTCAAAGTTGTGACATGTGAAGCAAATTCTAGCTGAATTTAGTCCTTTGGGGGCATAGATGTCCCAATAAAGTGGTGCCTAAAATAGCACATTTAGAAAGTTTCTTTACTTCGGTAAAATAAAGTGCAGACATGGAAAAGAAAACAGACAATAGGACAAAAGTTAATCATACAATAAAAGCAGTCTGCCAATCATGACAATGGATAATGTCTGGTCTTTTGCCAGCTTGAAGGAGTAGCTCAAGTGCTGCACGGCTGAAAAATGAAAAACGTTTGAAATCATCATGCTGTCCATAAAACTGTCCTCTCCAGAAGAACCTGTCAGGGTGATGAGGCTCAATAAAGTAAACTGGAAGACCTGTGCAATAAAAATTACAATCAAAATACAATAAAATGCATGCTACATGACAATCCCGAATGAGCAACAAAAGAAGCTCTAAACCTTCAACTGTGCCAACCCAGATTTTGTTCTTATACAGCTTTCCATCAAAATATGACTCCACAACAACATCTAGGGCCTGCACAACCAACCACATTGAAAAAACTGTCCACAAAACCTTTTCCGTCTGTTGCTCAAATCTCAGATGGAAGGCATACCCTTAACTCTTTAATGCGATCATACTGCATGCAATCATACTTGGGAAGAATAACTTCGACGAGGTGTCCTCTCTTTTGGAGTGCTTTACTAAGACCAGTCACTACATCTCCCAAGCCACCAACCTGTAACGAGAATGGGGTATTATCAAGACTTCAACAGGGAAAATAATGTAAGAAAAGAAAGGAAAAGAGAAAAATACGAATGAAACACATTATCTGTGCTGCACCCAGGAGCTAATTTCCACCTATTTGGGAAAAAAGAAACTATCAAAAAATATTCCAAGGATTAATCCAGTTTCTAGATGAATTATGAATTAAAAAATTTCACACTTTGCTTCATTTTTGAGCTGTAAAAACTGAAATCACTCCGGTTAATTTAACTCGTTGAACTCTTTCCATAAAAAAATGACTGCTCAAATTCTTTTGAATCCGAAAAGAAAAAGCAGTCATCAATGCCGCAACCATTATGACTTCTATATACTTGCCAATGGCAAGTAGATGGACAAAATAAGAATAGAAAGTGCATAAGAAATCTGTGCCACAGGAAGATCAGGAGGAAGAAATAGAGTGTTGGTTGTGTAGGGGGATAATATAAGGGCAACGATGATGAAGGACAGGATGATCTCCCACATCGTGTGATTTGCCTTAACAACTCCACTCTTTATTACCTTAATAAGAAATGTGCTTTTGTGTTGAAAATACATGAATAAAAATAGTAAGAATAGCATAAAGACGATTAATAAAAACATTGAATGGCTAGAGAAAATACATTTATTGAAATAGGTTACAATCAATTTAGACAATTTCAGCTCTAAAGACAAATAATGTACCAGTATCCTAGCAAACTTCGTGGGAGGTCACTTTATAAACAGAACCGAGACTACTTTTTGCAGAAATAACCATTAGCATAGGTAGAAACAGAACACTAGTTAATCTGTTAGCACTTAAGTAACAAGAATAAGAATCAAGGAAAACACTAGAAGAAAGAGAAGGGCCTGAGGTTCATATTTCATTCAATAGGGTTTGTTACATCACACATATATCTTGGAGCAACAACTTGATAACGGTCCTTTAAGAGGGGATCGCCAATTTGCTACTGGTATGTGTAATGACTAGCTACAATAGATAATCAAGAAAAGAAATAAAACAGTGTAATAGTTTTCTCTCAGTAAATGACATAATAAGCTAAGAACCTTATCCACAAGGTCAATGGTTAGGAAACTGTTGCTGAAAATCAAATAAAAACTCCCCAGTTAGGACTACATTCTCTCCTAACCACTGAATTATAACCGTAGTTGACTTGTTATGGCATTTCACCAATCTCCTTCCCAGTATAGCAACTGGAACTTTTTCTTCAGAGATCAACTTTGATGGCAAATCGGAAGAGCTCAACATTTCCATTATAATCTATTTCTACAATTAGAAATATGAAACACATTGCGAGTGAGAGTACTAGGTGAAAATTTAAGCCTGTATGCCACTCTGCCCACTCCGTTAAAAGTATTGAAGGGTCCATAGAACGGTTGTGAACTTTTGGTTACTTCTTCTCACCATTGATCCTTGATAATAAGGTTGCAATTTAACAATTTGTTGGCCTGTTGGTGTATTCTTCTCTGAGCTCTCTTGAGATGAAATTGTATCACTTGAATGGTTTCCTCTCAATCCCTTACGAGCATGGTTCACTGAGATTATCTTACAATCACCTGCAAAATAAGGAACATGCAATGGTGGACTGTAGCCATACAAAGCTTCAAACAGGTGAGTTAATGACTGTGTGATGTGTGGTATTATATCACCACTTTGTTAGAGGCAATGAAAGACTCTCTTTGGAAGGGTAATCACCTGCCATGCACATGAGGTATGCTTCCAGAGTTCTATTTGGCACTTCAACTTACCCATCAGTTTATGGATGTAAGTTGAAGACGTGCAGTCCCGTTACTTTGAAGATAGAATTCTCGCCAAAAAGAACTCAAGAAAATTAGATCCTTATCACTGGTGATTGTTTAAGGCATTCCATGAAACTTGAAAACATTGGCTAAGAATGATTAAGCCACAGATTCAGTAGAATATGAAAAAATGAGCTAGGAAATGTGCATACTCTGTGAATCTATCAATGATTACTATGATCACAAACCAAACATTTATGTAGCCCTTCAATGAAATTCAGGGCTACATCAGCCTAACAATGTTTAAGAATAAGAAGTGGTTGTACAAATCCAAGAGGAGTAAAAGTGTCATACTTATTCTGTTGGAAAATTTGGCACCATCTCACCCAGTTCCTGACATAGCTCTGTATATTTTTCTTAAAGAAATAAGGCTTAAACCCTTTTGAAATTGGAAAACAGGCCCGAATGTTGCCCCATTAGGTTCTTCATATATCATTTTGAATATTCTAGATCTTAATGACACATTCCATTCTACAACTACTCTTCCCTTCCACTAAAGAATGCTCTCCTGCCATTGATATGTGTTAGACTGTAACAATCCACTTGAAGACTTTGTGATCATATCTTTGACAAAAGTATCCTCCTCCCAACTCTTCTTCACATCATCCAAAAATCAGATCAAGCTAGAGACAAAATGACAACAAACATAGAAACCTTTCTAGAAAAGCATCAGTTGTTGTATTTTCTTTCCTTCCTTCCTTATATTAACTTCAAAATCATGCCCTAAGTGTTTGGGAAGCCAAGCTTGTTGGAATGAAATACACATCCTCTGCTCTAGTATGTATTTCGAACTCACTTTGATCAGTTTGAATGATAAATGGTTTCCCATTTAAATAGTGATGCCAATATTTAATAGCCATAACTATAGCCCATAAGTCTTTCTCATACACAGATAATGCACAATATTTACGAGCAAGGGATTTAAATAGGGCAATGGATGATTCTTCTTCACCAAAACAGCTCCCAAACCCACTCTAAAAGCATCAATCTCTATAGTGAATGGCTATGAATAATCGAATAAGGCTAACATTGAAGCTGATGAAAGTGCCTTCTTCAAATCCTCAAAGTTGTTTGTGCCTCTTCATTCGACTCAAAACACCCCGTTCTTCAATAATTCATTAAGTGGTTTACGCCTGCTTCTAAGTTGACTTATGAACCTTCTATAACAACTAGCTAAACCTAAAAAGCCTCTCAATTCACTTGCAGTTTTTAGGGTTGGAAGATTCTATCATTATTTCCACTTTTTGTTTAGTCAGTAGCAAAACCAAAAGCTGCAGCCACAAGGCCTAAATACTCTACCTGATTGGCTTGTGCATTTCTTCCCATAAAGTTGTTCCAATATCTTCAAGGTAATCTTCAGATGTTTTACATGTTAATCAAAGGAATAACTATAAATCAAAATATAACCAAAGAGGGCCGAATTTGCCTCATGTGCAGTAGGAGTCTTATTAAACCATCCTTCATGAGAACCATTCCAATTCACTGGTTTTCCATGAAGTTTCAAACATGTATCACGTGTATGACGTGGTTTGTCGCAATAATCACACCAAATACGAGATTTGTCATTAGATTTCATATTAGTACTTCGGCTAGTATTTGCCCCAGCTGCAAGAACAGAATTTTCAACCTGACTGCTGGAATTTTTCTTGTCGAGCATAACAAGATGACGACTTTCCCCACAGCAGACTTCTGAAAACACTTCACCAATAGATGGGAGTGGTTGTCTAAGAATGATCCTGCCTCTAACTTCATCAAACTCCATATTAAGTCCAATAAGAAACTTAAAAATACGACTATCCTCCACCATTTTTTTATAATGTTCACAATCATAAGTACATCTTCATTCATGATTATTGAAAAGATCCAAGTCTTGCCAAAGATGTCTCCAAGAATTAAAATATTTGGTCACAGAATCCTCACCTTGACGGATTTCTTCTAATTTCAGAGTTAAACTCATATTCTTGAGATTGATTTCCTAAGTCTGAATATATTTAGTTAACACTGTCCCAAAGTTCCTTAATCATATGATAGTACATATAGTTGGAGCTTATATCTTCCTCTATGGAATTCACCAACCATGTCATCACCATCGAGTTCTCTGCGTCCCACTTGGCATAACTAGAATCACCAGGTGTAGGTTCCTTCTCTTCTCCAATCAAATATCCCATCTTACCCCTACCATGGACATACATGCGCACAAATTAAGACCAGTGCAAGAAATTCTCTCCATTCAGTTTAATCGTGGTAATTTGAATAGAGTGAGATTCTGAAGGAGAAACCTGAGTGGGGGGCATGGATGAAGGCAGATCTGTAGTGTTGGTTATCTCTGATATTTTAGACATGAGAAGAAAATAGAGGAGAAGAGGCTGGACTAATGCAGGTGACAGCTAGGGTTTCAGTAGAGAAGAAGAGGCTGGACTGATGCAGTTGACAACAAGGGTTTCAGTAGAGAAGAAGAGGCTGGACTAATGCAGATAACAGCTAGGGTTTCAGGAAATAGGGTTCCTGCTCTGATACCATATGAACATGTATGGTATGAAAAGGTTATATTTTCTATTCTGTATTGTTACAGATTTAAAAATAACTATACAAGAGACTAAAAAAGGTAAGAATCCTAGAGAATAAAGAAAGATAACTGTACATGAGCTATTCTAGGAAATAAACAATCACATCATACTAATTCAGCCTAATTAATCCTTGAATCTTGCAACAAAAACCATGATTGAATTTTATCAAATGTTAACCTAAACAAATCATTCGTCAAGCTCTGAAATGTTGAACGAGCATTGATAAATCCAAAGGCATTACCGTAAATTCGTAACGTCCATCATATGTTCTCAAAGCAATCTTAGGAACATCTGGGGGTTGCATTCTTGCAACAATCCTTCAATGATGGCATTCTGTAATCCAGCATATCTATAAGGCCTCTCATTCACTGCCTCTACTCCCTCTGTCAACAATATCTTGTGATCATGTCTTCTATAGGGAGGCAAACTAGTGGGCTCAACAAAAGTAAGACTGAGTTCAGCCAACAAGGACTCCAACTCCTGTTGTTGAACCTCAACTAAGGGAATATTCCAAGTACTCAAAGCAATACTGCAGCTAAAGCATATACAACCAATTGAAGACTGTGGACAAGCCAAAGGCTTCTCAAAATTCTTGGCATCTACTACTTTAGTCTGACTTGGAGGACCACCTTTCAATAGCACTTGTTCTTGTTCCAATTAAAAAGTATGGTTTGATTCACTAGTTTGCATAGCACATCCTCAAGAGTTGAGAGCCATCGAACTCCCAACACTATGTCACAGTGATCCAAAGGCACTAGCAAAGCATCGGTAGTAACTGGATTTCCTATAATAATCATACAAATTTCCTACACATGGACGCAAGGCAATTGCAACCCCCCATCCACTACGTCCTTGATTCTGTTGCAATTGTATGACTCTTTTTGAACTAAGGGAGCATTTAGAAAATTATTAGTGCTTCCCTTTTTGGTTCTTTAATTGTCAACCTATGCCTCATGAATGGCTGATGCCATTCAGCTGCAGCTCCTTCCAAGTGAATTGCAACTATTTCTAGCTTTCATTCCAAGTGGTGTTCGATCTAGTGCAAAAAATTATTCAGCTCAGTAGATTCAATTATGGACATTCAAACCATCAATGATAAAAAAGCTCGACCTTAATGAAACGTGTAAGCACCACATACAGATCAGTTTCTGAATGGTATGATTGTTACACTATAAGATGACCTATATCTCCTTCACCCTCTGCACTAGGCGAGTGCAGTTGTGATTGGGTTTTCGGATTAGAACATGTTGGCACAATTCACAAAGATCTATAATTTATTGACATTCCATTTCCTATAACGTCATTTGAGCCTCATGCATTTTGACACTTCAACAGTTCCTCCCTACATTACATCTCTTGTCCACAGATCCCCTCCGTCATATCATCAGTGCTACAATGGAATTACATTGTTGTTGATCACAGATGCAGTAATGGTGCTCTAATATGAAATTGTCACCACTTAGTAACGCAAGAATAAGAATCAACGAAGAAGCTAGAAGAATGAGAAAGAAGGGAAATTTTGATATTTCATTCAATAGATTTGTTAAAGTTTGTTATGCTGCATATATATGTTGGAGTAACAACTTGAAAACGTCTTTTAACAGTGGCCAATACACTAGTAGCACGATTAGTAACTGACTACAACAGATAACTAAAGAAATAAAACATTGCAGTTGTTTCCTCTCGACAAACGACATAGCAAGCATCATTCTTGCTCCTTTAAACGCAAAGGTCAACTACACTCCACACACAATAAGTACCTTAATGGCTGAAGCATTTATGGCTGTATAAGAGATGTCTTCCTCAAAGATATAAAAAGGCTAGAAAAAATGATGTTGAAACAGCGGCATGCATGTCAGTTACGTTTCTAACTTAACACTTCCACATCAAATTGTCAACCCAACATATCACCAACAGGGGGAATTCTCAAAAAATAAAAAATAAAAATAAAAAGAAGGAGAACTTATATTTAGCAATGTGAAATTCACCTTAGCAACTGGTGCCATCTCTGCTGCGATATGAATGACATGTAATCCTGGACTAAAACCAAAAAAAGGAACAAATTAAACAATCATAGGCAGCGAATTTAGTGATAAAATCCTTACCTGCTAGGTGATAATGTTAGCTCAAGAAATCTAGAGATGGCTTCACGCTGATTCTTATCTTTGCACTCCAAGTATGCCTTCCCAATATGCCGATCTTTCTTCCACACCATTTCTCTCAACAGCTTTGCATCATCTCTAGAAATTTTCTTTTCAAGCAGCCAACTGTCAATTATGAGCAGTATACAGCTCCAGAATTCCCAAGGCATGTCATCTATAGATTCATCTAGTGCCCTTCTTTTGCTTTCTTTTTTCAAACTGCTAAGTGTTTCTTGAAACTCCTCCACTGAATCTTGGTATAGTTGGATAGAAGAATGTATCTCTTCATCTGATCTTTGAATTCGTTCCTCCAATAGTTTTATCTTCTCCTGCATCATTTCATTATACTGGTGCAATTTTTCTGATGACAACTTATAAGCATTAGATTCCTCTAGGCACTCTTGCAATTGATCAACCTTTTTTTGAAGTTCTTGGTTGTTCTGTAACACTAGAACATCTTGGTCTGCCTGTTCAGTAGCCTTATCCAGCAGTACTTGCAACCTTTCGACCTTCTCCTGTAAATCCTTGCATTGAATTTTAAGACTAGATAATTTTGAAAGATCTTCTTGAGAAGCTGAGAGTTTGACTTCCAAGTCTTTCAACAAAGACTTCAGAAATGACTTTTCCTTCTCCAGCACTATGATGCGTTCATCTGTGTCCTTAACATTGTGTACCTCTAACTTCAGTGCTTCTATATCATTCTTGAGAGACATGTTCTCCATCCTCAATGAGCTAAGCTCTTCACTGAGAGGAGTAACTGTGTTTTGAACAAGGGCTTTCTCAGTCAAAAGTTTGTTTTGGCTCTCAAATGGATCAATCAGACTTCTCTCAACAGCAGTACTGTGAGTCAGTTCATCTCTTAATTTTTCTAACTGGTCATCCAAAAGTTCCACATGCACCTTTTGCTGAGCAGCAACCTTCAGCTTGGCCTCAGTTTCTGCCAATCTCATCTGCAAAACATCTATTTCTCCTTGCAACCCTTCCTTCTCATTAAGGATTCTATCAAGGTCTTCAAGTGCACGGACACGAGCTTGGTTGAGGAGGAGGATATCTAAGATATTTGTGATACTGTTAAGTATGCTGGGGTTAATGGGAAACAAAAAACAGAAAACTGAATAAAATAATATAAACTGAATAATGAAATGACATCCTACTTTTCTCTGCATTTCTTATCATCCCTATCATATCATCACGTTGAACACCCTGAAGTCGTTCACTGCGATCTATGTTTATGGCCTGCAAGAAAGACAATTAAAGAATTGATATGTCAATCTCTGATAATCTCCTTTTATATATCATGGTCCAAGGAAAAAAAAGGATAAGTAAAACCAGTTATTCATACATGATGCAAAGAGTAACACCAGATACTTAACCAGAAACTAATTCACTGAATCCCAAGTGCTCCAAACTGAAGGTTCCTAATATTGAATCTAAGCTATAAGTCCTCAAAATTAGTGATTAAAAATATTCAGAGCAGAACAATATTAACATTTGACACAACTTGGAAAGAAATAAGACCGAGGATTCTCTTTCATCAAGCCCATTTGAAAGCTTCTCTTCTGGTTGCTTGTTGACAGCCTATGTGACACAGAAAAATTACATTTCAATTGCTTTTCCAATTTTGATGGTCTAAGGATATGTCTGAAGAATTCAATTTTCTAAAGAAAAAGCACTCACTGACAGAACTCAATTGAAAATATAGCATGAACAGGACAACAACCAATACTTATTAGGCTATAACTGTATAGCCAATGCAAATAACAAACTAGTTAGAATTCTACTATTATATTGTCCGATTGGAGTAGCCTTATGGCACATTTCTCCAAATTCATAGCCAAGGTAAATGAGGGAGATTAAGCAAAAGCACTATGGAGTATTGTTTTCTCCACGTATACTCAAGCATCCTGTATACCTGAATTATACCAAGGTAGACCCTGTAAATCTTACTCATCCAAGATCAAAGAGTGTTGACATAAAAGAAATTACAGAAAAGAGAAAGCGAACAAAGAGATAAAAAGAGGAAGATAAGAGATTTACGTAGTTTGGACATAAAGACTTACGTCCACAGACACAGCAATAAAGTTCACGTTTCTCATTAGATTTGTGTATGATTACATAATATAATAAATCCCTTTTTATGGGAGGAATATTCTTAACATCTACCCTTAAGATAGCATGGATCAAAATGTAACCATCATCTTGACTTAGTCAATAGTAGTAAATGATTGATGTTGTAGCACCATATGATTGACACTGATGCAGCAAGCAGCTTCAGCTTACATACTTATTGACAAGATGATTAGCAACTCTAGTTTGCATGGCTATTGAAATGACAGTTTTTGAATGGTGTGACTGTATCAATAAACTGCCACTATAGAAAGGAGGCAAGAATACAAGTTTCCGAATCATACTTGATATAACAATGATAGATGTATCTTAACTCTAATACAATATTCAGATATATAAGAAATAAAATAATAAGAAAGAGCAAAGAGGGAGAGAAAGACGAAGCTAAGAGATTAATACAGTTTCATTGCAGGGGTATACATCCCAGAACGCGAAAATAAAGCTTGGATATTTCTCATTAAGATGGTGTGTGTGATTACTTAATACAAAAAGTCCTTATTTACAAAGATAATGGGAGATCTTTCAAAATAATAGAATACTCTAACATTAATATTGATACGCACCATTGGAATTAAATCAGCACACGGTAAAATATAGCTATTCTAGAATATTCCTAAAAATGGGGATTGTTATGCCTTAAGCTGAAGAGTGGTATATAAAGGAGTTTGCATAACATTTGGGAAACTAGGAAGATGAATACAACCAATATATATATATATATATATATATTTGGCTAAGTAAACAAGTTCACGAAAATTAATTCTCCTTGCAAGGCTCAGAGTAAAGAAGAATACCAAAGGATTCATTTCTTCATTTGCTAGGCTGTCCAAAGTTTTGGCATCAGTTTTCCAAATATGCTCAATATCTGCGCAACCATCCAAACTTCTTCTGTTTGTATTCTGTATATTTTTTACATCTATGCTAGGGACAATATCTTTTGGAGCAATATCATGGCTCGAGTTTGTGACATCATAAGCTAAAGCGATGTGCCCTCCAGGACTCTCTTCATCATTAGATTCAAAATCAGCACTTGTTGAAGGCCGTTCAGAAGAGCCTTCTTTCACTGGCCGTCTCTTGTTCTGGGAGCTGCATGAAATTTGACCAAGTATTGGTGCATAAAGGTGTTGGATTATACAGATACAAAGCACAAAGTCAACCAATTCAAATAAAATTAACATTAGTTGTCTTTAGGTCACACAAGTCCTGATGGACAAAACTGTAGACGGTGATTTGTAAATTCAAGCTGAAACCAATGGGCATTCTAGCGCATGAACTGTATAATTCAGATATAAAACATTAAAAAAGATCATGTCGGACGAGAGATTAGCAAATTGGAGTCTAATAACAAAATACTTTGCTTGTTTTTTCAACAAATCATGCACCTCGCCATAATATCTGATAGTATTGAAACGACACATCATGTTTAATTATCTTATTCCTATAGAAATAAACAACATTACTCTTGACTACAACTTGATTCTGTTTCAAACTTGAATCGTCAACTCATCATCAAGCAAATGCATCGGCCTAATCAATAAGCCAATATTCGTTTCAAAGCACAAAAGACTTATCGCCTCGTAGCTTAATTTTCCCCTTCATAAATTTTTTGTCCCCAACACTTTTCCATTTTAATTCACAAAAGTTCAATCCCCAACAACTGGTCCAACTAATTTCCAACAAGAAAAGAAAAAGGAAAATGAAATGACCAAAAAACAATTTTGTAAAAACGAAAATGCCCTAAGGGAAATTCGTAAAGATCGAACAAAAAATTAAAAAGCATATATTTCTGACCCTAAATCCGAAATTCGATGAAAGATCAAAACTTTAGCCCACTTAAATCCACATTAATCGATCAAGCAAGAAAAATCACCAACACACGAGCAGCTTTCAGCTTCATGATATTACCCAAACGAAACAAGAAACAAAGAGCAATTAATTAATAAACAACAAGAAGAGGAATAAGTAATACCTAAAATGGGGGCGCCACAATCTGCAGGAAGAAGGAAGCAACCTTTGGGTAGACAAAGGGAACCGTAAGCTGGTTCGCTGCCTGTTACAATCCAAACCGATCAACCCCCCGTGGCTTAGAAACCAGTTTGAGAGCTTTGTCGCCATTTTCAGATTGTCTTACACCGGCGACACCCTCTCTATCTGCTCCTCAATCCCTTTCTGTGTGTACAAAGAGGTTATCTTTTTTCAATGGGGAAAAAAAAAAACACTCTCAGCCACGTTTACGATGATACGTGAAGATGGAGAACAATTTCGATTCTCAATGTGGTGCCACCTTCGTGCCTGTCTAAAAACCTTATCATAACCGAACGGTGGAGGATGGTGGGTCCCAATACGCAGCCAGTCAGAGGAACGCCCTCTCATCCACTTCTCTAACGATACTCATTTGTTAAGAGGCTTGATGAATGGTGATAGCTATGAAATAGACTTGATGTTTAAGTATGGATAAGCGCATCGAACCATTTCCATTCCAGATATTTTTTTTTAAATTATTCCTTTTTTGCTGGAAATAAGTGTACTTAGTTTTCAGAGTCAAAACACCACCACAGGTGTATTGACGCACCCACATCGTAGGATTCATGTTCAATGAAAAAGGCAGCAACCTTCTCCAAAATCCTGGTTAAAAGAACCAGAACCCGTCACTGTAGTTTCAACTTCTCTACCTTATTGTCTACAGGCTCACCTTACGGTCAATCTGCATGTATTGCTTCTCTTCAACTATGCGCTCTCAACAAGGATCTAGGACAGGGCCAAAAACTACATGCCCACTTGCTCACCACTGGCCTTTTCACTTCCTCTCCTTCATGCACAACGAGCCTCATCAACATGTATGCAAAATGCGACCAAATAAGTCTTGCTCTCGTGGTGTTTAAGTATTGCTCGGATATTCATCGTAATGTTTTCTGTTATAATGCAGTCATTTCTGGTTTGGTTTCCGATGGGCTTATGGAAGATGGGGTGGAAATTTATAGGGACATGAGACACGTGGGTGTTTATCCGGATAAATTTACCTTTCCATGTTTGATTAAGGGGTTTAGTGAGGTTACGGAGGTTAAAAAAAGTCATGCTTTGGCGTTTAAACTTGGGTTGGAGTTGGATATGTATGTGGCGAGTGCTTTGGTTAATAGTTATTTGAAGTTTGAATTGATACACGAGGCAAATGAAGTGTTTGACGATATGCCTGTGACAGATGTTGGGTTGTGGAATTCAATGGTAAATGGATATGCGCTGACAGGAAGGCTTAATGAAGCATTGGCAATTGTTAGAAGAATGAATAAAGAAGGAGTTTTGATGAGTGGATTTACGGTCACCGGGATTCTCTCAATTTTTGCTGATATTGGAGACTTTGACAATGGAACGTCAATTCATTGTATTGTGATGAAAATGGGGTTTGGTTCCAGTGTTGCGGTATGCAACGCATTGATTGATATGTATGGGAAGTGCAACTTGAATGACAAGGCATTGCAGATCTTTGAGAAAATGGATGAGAAGGATATAGTGTCTTGGAATTCGGTTATGCGAGCTAATGAGCAGTTTGGTGATCATAAAGCAACGTTGAGGCTTTACAGGAGAATGATTCGTCACGGATTTCAGCCTGATTTGGTTACAGTAAGAACTGTCCTTTCTTCATGTGCTCAGTTATCTGCGTTGACACATGGTAGGAAGGTCCATGGCTGGATCATTGTTAATGGATTCTGGAAGGATGACCGAATTAAAGATATTGACACCGTGCTGATGGGTAATGCTCTTCTACACATGTATGCTAAATGTGGGAGCATGAAAGATGCTCGTATGGTTTTTGATAATATGAGGAGCATTGCTGATGTAGCATCATGGAATATAATGATTATGGGCTATGGCATGCACGGTTATGGAGTTGAGGCATTAGATATGTTTTCCCGCATGCGTAAGTCGGATGTTAGACCCAGTGATGTTACCTTTTTAGGAATTCTGTCAGCTTGCAGCCATGCAGGTTTTGTGAATCAAGGTCGCGAGTTTGTGGAGCAAATGGAGATAAATTATAGCATTACACCAACAATAGACCATTATGCTTGTGTCGTCGACATGCTTGGCCGGGCTGGGCAGCTTGAAGAAGCGTATAAACTGGCTCTCGCAGCGCCTATAAAGACGAACTCTATAGTATGGAGGTCCATTTTGGCTGCATCCCATCTCCATGAAAATGCACGACTTTTCAAGATTGCTGCAGACCATGTCTTGGGCCTCGAACGTGGGCACTGTGGTAATTATGTGCTTATGTCAAATATGCTTGTAACTGCTGGCGAATATGAGAAGGTGTTAGATGTCAGGGATACGATGAAGGGGCGAAATGTGAAGAAGACACCAGGATATAGCTGGATTGAGCTTTCAGATGATACGCATACATTTGTGGCTGGTACTGAGCCCTGACCATGACCATGGTACTACGGTTAATTTTCTAACCGACTAACCGTCGGTTCAATAACTGGCGGTTACGATTTCTAAATCATAACTATAATTAATAGTTCTAAATAGTAATTAGAATTATTATCAATAATTTTAATTATGATTAGATTAATTTAAAAATCGTAAATCAGTGGTTAAACTAACAGTTTATTTGTAATTATAAACCGTTGATTAATTAATTAAAAAAATATTTAAAAAATTAACAAATTGTAATTTTATATTAAAAATTAATTTTAAAAATATATGTAACTTTGTGTGAAATTTTGTTTGATAAAAAGATATATAGCTAACGGTTATTTATTTTTTCTTTATTTTTTTATTTTTTTCTATAATTATAAATACATCTTTCTATCAACACAATGTCTTTCACAACAATTACAACCCCCCTCTCTCTCTTCCTCTCAAATAACATATTCTATTTACAATTTACAATTGTTTTATTAATTATTATTATTATTATTATTATTATTACTACATTTATTATTTTTCATTATTATTGTCAATTCTATTATTACAAAAATGTCTTCTCCAAGAACCACGAGTAAGGAAAAACAAGTGGAGGAACAAGGTTCATATGAATCAAAATTTCCACTCGACATCAATAATACACAATTTCCACCAATTGACGTAGAGGTTAGTGACGATGAAAAATATGGGGGTGTACAAGAAAGTCAACAATTCAATCCTACACTAAAAATACGAAAATCGTTGATTACATCGGATATATTCGAGAAGCATTACAAAGAAGTTACAACCGAAGAAGAAAAAATATTCAATGCGATC
The DNA here is from genome assembly GCA_028565735.1 of Pinacopodium congolense. NCBI lineage: Eukaryota > Viridiplantae > Streptophyta > Magnoliopsida > Malpighiales > Erythroxylaceae > Pinacopodium > Pinacopodium congolense. The sequence goes on from JAOXYD010000002.1 coordinate 13,173,553, forward strand.
TACAACTATTGTGGACATGAATTCAAATAGAAGAGTGAAGGAGGATATGAAACTCTCTGCAACCATTTAAACACTAAACATCTTACGGAGGTAGGTATCTCAAAAACTCAAACACAATGACTCGGTATACGTCTTCTAATCCTACTTCTTTATTTCAATATAATGATAATAAAAATCGTGAAGAACTAGTAAAGTTAGTTTAAGTTGAGCACCTTTCATTTAGTTTTGGTGAAAATTTAAATTTTGTAACTTATTGTCAAAATACATTAAATCTTTATGTAAAAATAATTACACGAACTACTTTAACATGAACAATTAAAAAACTTTATAAAAATGACAAAGTTGCGTTGCAAATTTTTTTTCATAATTTTAAAGGTCGTGTTTCTTTATATTGTGATATTTGAAATTATCATTGGCAAACACATTCATATTTAAATATAACATGTTATTGGGTTGATGATAAATAGAATTTATAAAAATAATAATAATTACATATAGAGTTTTTGATGAATTGCATAGTATTGAAAATTTATGAAAAATGATCAATATGATCTTAGAAGAGTATAGTTTAGTTCATAATTTTTTTTAAAATTTCTGTGGATAATACAACCCTGAATACGGTTGCAATTAACAAACTTGAAAATTTGTGTCATCCTTCATTTGGTGGAAATTTTTTTAATATTAAATGTACATGCCATATAATTAATTTATGTATTTAAGATGGTATAAAATGTTTTAACATTTATTTATCTTCTATTAAATGTTCAATTTCTTTTTTGGGGGACATGATCAAATTTAAGAAAAAATGGGAAATATTTTGTAAAAATAATAATATGAAACCAAAACGTTTTCCATGCGATTTTCTAAATCGTTGGAATTAAACTTAGGATTTATTAAATGAATGATTATCTTACAAAGATTTTCTATGTATATTTTTTTCAAGTTGTGTTTCAAATGTAATTTTATTACTACAACAGTGGCATAGGTATGAAAAAATTGTACAACTTTTGCAAACTTTTAATAATGGTACTAATATTTTGTCAGATGTATATTATTCTACTACACATTTATTAATAATGGAATGTGTAGATATACTACAAGAATATTTTAATGATTCATAATTGTATACTTGTGTTATGACAATGTC
>JAOXYD010000002.1:13176458-13190897 GCA_028565735.1 Pinacopodium congolense
AATCAATTAGAGCCAATCTCTTATATTCTTAATCACTTAAGAATCCACCCAAAGTGGTCAATCTAAGGCAGTTAATTAAACAATTAATTATACAAAAATATTTTAACAAAATAAACGATAAAATAAAGAAATAGATAATCCATCTATTAACCTAGTGATGGTCTCGTTTTATAATTGCGTGGTTTGTAAACTAGACAATACTAAGACTATTTAGGCAAGTGCAGTTATCGTTCTATAGCACATTCCATAGTGAGTCCAAGTATAGTTACAACGAGAAGTAAAACTACTAGCACTGGCCATCTTTATATTATCTAATATAACAAATCGAATGATTGATCGATTAGTTATTAACTAAACTAAGTTAATGAATAAAGATAACAAACCAAAGTAATTTACATAAAAATAACAATAAATAGTATTTAGAACCAGAAAAAGAATCCCTTTAGAAACCTAATATGTTCGTGTTTTATCTCGATTTAATGTTTAACTCAATTTACCTAGACTGATAAGATCCCTAAATTAAATTATATCCTTTCTCAAGTAATATAATTTCGATCCCTTAGTTGATTAATTAAAATTTCTTATGGATTAAGTTGATGCAGTAATTCCATCAGTAGATATTGTGGTGGTTAGGTTTGAATCTAACCTGAGAAACTGATGTAAACCTACATTTAGAACTTGATGTAAGCCTCTTTATTCATGAATTAGTGTTTTTGTATAATTGATTTCTAAATCTAAAAATATAAAATTTGATTAAAAATTAAAATTACCAATAAAAACTTCAATCTAAATACAATATTATCCATAAATAAACCTAGTTCTACAATAAATCAAAGAAGAAATATTAAATAAAAAATATAAGGTTTATCTTGTCTAGTTCCTAAATAAATTCAGTTCATAACTATAAATAGAAATGCAACAACAATCAAAGAATAATAAGATGTTCTGAAATTCATTATCATGTAGTTTTTCCCTTGAATCTTCAATTGACATTTGCTAAAAATCATCTTAATCCTTGAATCTCCAATTTAATCTTGAATTAATCCTCTTAACTAGCTTCAATATTGTGTGAAAATGGCTTTAGAGTGAGTTTTTCCCATTTAGGTGGTGACTAGATATTTTCCATAGTCAAAAACTGATGAAAAACTTAAAAACATGGCTTTAAATGATTCTAGTCATGAGAGAGGTAGTTATTTACTAATTAGAATATTTAGACTTAAAATTATTTGAAAGATACTCAAACCTAAACTTTAATCAATCAAGATTAAAATAAAAATATGTATAAATTAAGCCCTATCAAATATCTCTACATAGTTGCTTATTATCAAGCAACTACTTTAATACTCCCTTGGAACAATTACAAAAGGAATCAAAAGTTAATCAAGTACTAAAACTAAAAATTAATGCAATTAAACATAGCTATTTTCTCCTAACTCAATTGTGACTATGACAAGACTCAACACAGACACAATCCTCCAATTAGTAGTAGCAATCCTTTATGTACAATATTAAGCTTTTAGTTAATTCTTTACAAATCATCATATCAACTTAGTCAAAGGTGATATGGAAAATGTGTTTTACATTCCTTTTTGTCCTAATCAATTTTATTGGCTTATTCAATTAAATTGGACATGTGCATTTTATGCTCTATTTTATCCAAACAAATGCATATTATACTCCATCATTCCATTCAAACACATTACATTTTTCCACTTCAACCAAATTTCCTTTTGAAAATTAGAAACTATGATAACAATAAAATCAATGAGCAAATGTACTTGATTATCTTCCTAAAAAAACTATAATATTAATAGCTTTTTCCATGTCCTCATCCACCTTTAATGTCAACTCCCCCTCACTTGCTATTATTTCATCCCCATCTTGCTCCCTTGGGTTCAATTTTGTAATAGCAGGAACACTTTGTTGCTATAGTTTTTCAATTAGTTCAACTAGTTGCCTAATTTGTGTTGCCAAATTGTGGATGGAAGCTTTATACTTTTTAAAAAAGCTTCTACTATAGATATGAACATAACTAATAAATTTTCTAACCTCGATTCCTCTTATTGTTATTGTTGATAGTAATCTTATAGAGCTAACTCAAAATAAGGTTAACTGGTACAAAAATAATTTGGACGATTCATCCACTCAAAGTTATAAGTATTTCTCTAATTATTATCGTAAACCATCTCATCATCTTTCCATCAATTGACTGGAATTGCTTGGTTATCCTACCACTAATAGTAGTGCCACTTATAATTTTTCGATTTCAGTATATCTATCGACTACCTACAGCCACAAAAAGATAACCAAGTGTATAACTCAAAACTCAAATAAAAGATATAAAATCTAAGATACCTTAAAAATAAATGCATAAAGTAAATGATTAGACTAAAAAAAATAAGATGTTCATAATATTTTAATCCTTGGTAACAACACCAAAAGCTTGATGGTCTCATTTTACAAGTGTGTTGTTCTCAAACTATATAATACTAAGACCAATTTGGCAAGTTTACTTATCATTCTATAGTACAGTCTATAGTGAGTCTGAGTATTATTATCACAAGGATTAGAACTATCAATATGAACCATCTTTTTATTATATAATCCGATAACACGTATGATAGATTGATTAGTTATAAAATAAATTAATTGAATAAATAAACATAACTAAGGGGTCGTTTGATTGAGCTTTTGGTTGTGGTTTTTTGTTGTGGATGTTATATTTTTTTATTGAGTTTTGTGTATTTTTATAGATTTTTGTGTTGTCTGTCTTGATTTCTGTGCTATATTAGAGTTTTTTTTTTCGATTTCTATGATGTTCTTTATTGATTTTTATGTTTAGAAAATCCAAAAACCAAGTCCAAAAACTAAATCATTTTCAAACAGCCCCTAAGCAATGCAATTTACATAAAGAAATAACAGTAAATAGGATTTAGACCTAGTTAGAGAATCCCCTCATAAACTTAACATATTTAAATTTTACCTTGATTTAATGTTCAACCTAATTTGTTTAGACTAATAAAATCCCTAAATTTAATTGCACTCTTTCTCAAATTACATAATTTATTTCCCTTAATTAATTAATTAAAATTTGTTCTAAATTAAAATACTAAGAAGATGCACTAATTCGATTAGTGGATTTTGTGGTGGTTAGATTTGATTCTAACCCAAGAAACCTATGTAAGCCTATCTCTAGAACTATATGCAAGCCTCTTTATTCATGAATTTATCTCTTTATATAATTGATTTTTCAATCTAAATATATGAAATTTAATAATGATTAAATTTTTTAGGAAAAAACTTTAATTCAAATACAATAGTATCTATAAACAAACCTAAAATAAATCTTGATTTTTATATTAAAATCAAAGAAACAAAACATTAAACAAAAGGTATCTTTGGTTTATACCATTTAGATCCTTAAAAAATTTAGTTCAAAGCTAAAAAATAAAATACAACGACAATCAAAGAAACATAAAGTATTGAATCTTTAATTGACTATTGTTAGAAATAATCATGTAGTTGTGCCCTTAAATCTTCAAATGACTATTGCTAGAAATCCTTTTAATTCTCTGATTAGCCCTCTTTCATGGCCTTAATGTGTCAAAATGACTTTGAAGTGATATTTTTCCCTTTAGATAGTAGTTGGACACTTTCTTGGAGGCCAAAACTAATGAAAAATCCCAAAAACATAATTTTAAATGAGTTGGCAGCTTCTCTCACAGCTAGAATCACAATCGTGAGAAAGGTTATGATTCTTAGTATGGGCCAAATCATAACCTAGGTCACCACCATGACCTAGGTCGTGATTCACACTAAAAAAAACTATCTTGCCTTATTCCATTCTTCCCTTAATCCAACGCTTTGTCCAACCATTCCCATGATCCTAATCAACTCTAGAGCCTACAAGAACATCCATTTTTACACAATTTCATGTAAGCAATATCGTGTCCACTAATTAACATATTTAAGCTCAAAGATTATGTGAAACCTAAGCTTTAAATGAACAACATCAAACTAGAAATATATATAAATTAGGCCCTATCACCTAGCCTTAGATGTTAAACATTTAATAACATATATTTATTAATTAAATCAAATATATAGAGAATAAACTCATAATCATTAATGAAGACAGAGCTAATAAAAAATAAAAAGAAAGATTTAAAGAAATTGAACCAAAATAGATATATTACCCATTGAATTCCTTCCTCTTCAATTCACCTTTAATTTTCTATGAGTACTAAACTCAATAACTCAATGTCAAGAACGAACAATTGTGAAAACTAAAACTAAAGATATTTAAAAAACCTAACTAAGCTAACTTGTAATCTAGCTAACTCTCAATTCTCTCATTATAACTCTCTCTACCTCTCCACAGTTTCCCTTATTTTAACTTCCTTTTTATAGCTTTTGATAGTTACTAGAGCTTTTGGAACCTCAAAACATATCCAAAGGTAAATTTGAGTCATTATTAGTCCAAAATAGGCTTTTCCATATGCAAAATCAAACATAAACTTAGTTAAATTGGAACTGTTACATACTACCACTTTTCTTCTATCTTTTCCGATTTTTTCCCACTTTCTTAAAGCAAAACAATGCCTCCCAAAGGACTAACTAGCATTCATGCATGTCGAGCAGTTTACATTTTTCATTCTCACAAAATTATGCCTTTTTCATCGTTTTTCGCACTTAACCCTTTAAATTGATGTGTATGAAAAAATTCCCCAATATAAATCTTAAATAAGGTGCATATATAACAAGGTTAAAAATATCTTAAAACATGACATAAAAACTTACATAAATTGCCCCTATCAAAGATAATTTTCAAGAGGTACTTAGAGATTGAGTAAGCTAGATTTGTTTGGCCATCCATTATAAATCGATTTGATTCCTTTCCCTAATTTTTCTACTTTTTGTAAGCTTATTTTTAATTTGATGTATTTAGGCGTAGGCATATTTTCCCATTATATTAAAATTCTTTAAAGTGAATTTTTGAATTAGGAAAAGGCTAAAAATGGGGGGAATTGTTACAGTGCCTTATAGAGGTGTAGCATATAGGATTTTTTGTTATAATTTGATATATTTTCATTACTATTTTTATATTAAATTTCCCAATTTATATGTATTACCGCTTAAATTATAGGTTCATGTCAAAAAGGATGGGCCTTATATAAAAGGACAAAGTATAAGTGTTTTTTGGGAAGATCAACACGGGTCTTTAATAGAGCCATTCATATCCCATTTGCACCATCATTATAATTAATTTAGGATAACAAAGTAACCCTTTAGTGACATCATTATGAAGAGAACAAGCACTATTGAAGACTATTATGCCAATAGGAGAACAACGTGAGGTTTAAATGATGCTATTGATCAGCAATTTCAAAGGTCATTACTAATGGTAATTCTTATAATTTTTTATGCCAAGTTTTAAGATATTTTTACCTCTATTAATTCATGTTTTTCTCTCTTTAAGAGTTATTTTGGTTATATTTCAAATACATATCCATTCGAGGTGTTAAAATGTGAAAAAGGACAAAGGATGGACAATTTCTTAAGAAGGATAGGACATAAACAGCACCCATTTAATGACGTTGTTTATGTACTATTGAGATCATTGTTACATCTTTAAAAAATGGAAGAAAAAGTGAAGAATAGATTGAAAAACAATGGCCTCTTTCATCAGCAATATGATACTCAAGTTTAAGAGTCATTATGCATATAAAAACCTAATAATTGAAGATTATTTGGATTAAGAATGAGTCAAATACCTCAAGAAACTTATTAAGGTTCCCTCAAACCCTAAGGGCCATCCAGAAGTATAACAAGGAGAGGTGGCAACATGAAAAAAAAATGATGAAGAGAGTAGAGAGAGAGGTGGAGAAAGATATAGAGTTATGAACGTAAGATTTTCATTCTTATTCTTAGTTAGGTTTTTGTTTTCCTTTGGTTTTAGGTTTTTGTTTCTTTGGTTCTTCCTTACATTTTGTAATGATTAAAGGTGTGAAGACCATTCAAGGTGAATTAAGGAGTAAAGATTACAATTGTGATGGATCAAATTCAATCGTATTCTCTTTAACTCTTCCTTTTTTATTTGCATTAATTCTTTTCTTTTCATTAATAATATATATAGTATTTGTTTATATATTTGTCTTTCTTAATGATTATATGTGTTTAATTTTCCTTAGTCAAGGTTAGGATAGTAAATGGATTGATTATTGTTCTAATTATCTTGATCTATTTTGAAGATCTTTGTTTACTTAAGATAATTTTAAGATTGAACTTCCTAATCTTTATGCATATTACTTAATTTCATTAAATGACCAAATAGTGGAGTAGGATCACTAGAAATAAAACATTGATTTAACCATAACTGTATCTTGATTTATAGAAGATACTCTAGATCTAGTCACGAAGAATTTTTACAATCTTAGTTAATCCTTTAGAACCCAAACCTTAGTTAGATCTTAAGAATGGTGAATCATTTAACTCATTACTTATGTTTAGATTGATAATTGTTTACTTAGTTATTAGTCCGGTTATTTAATTTAATTAATCATTTAATTTGAAGTTTTTAGATAAATAAGTACCTCCTTACGTAGTTGTTATAGTATATCCTTATGGGAGATGATATATGTACTTAATGTTCATTATATTACTTGTTCACTAGGTATACGTGCCTTTAGTTGGTCTTAGTTGGATTTTATTTAGTTAGACTAGAAATACATCACAAAGATGTTTTTGGAACCATTATTGGGGATCTATCTTAGTAATGGTGAGGATATATAGTGTTGATTAATCTGGGCTTTATTTTGATATATTTTTAAAATTTTTGTTATTATTTTACATTTTTTTATTTGAGTTTCAGTTCATATAAGCAGTTATATTTTTGTGATTATAAGTAGTTGATGATATGGATATGTAAGATTTCCAAGAGTACCAATGATACAGTGACCACATAGCTTCATTTAAGGGTTCAAAATCTAATTGGATGGCCTATAATGATTAGTAGAGTAGCACTTATAACTTAGATTGGATAGATTGTCCATGATGCTTTTAGATTAATATAGTTTATTTTGAATCACCCTCACAAGATTATAGTTATCAGAAAAATACTAGGAGTCAAGATTGGCATCACGCGAGGAATTATGTGAGTTCATATGTAGGAATGTAGCTAATCAAGAACCAATGGATGCTTCCTGCAATAAATTATCAAATTAGGTTAAGAAGTTAGTTGAATTAATTATAAATATAAGCAAGTTAGATTGTTTAATACAACATAAGTAGAGTTAAGAGGGCAAGACGAGGATAAAATAATAGCAAATGAGGAGGAGCAGATGTTCGAGATGGATGATGAAATAAAGAAAGTCGTTGATGTTACAATCCTTAGAAAAGAAAAATAGATACTTATGTTAAATATACCATTCAAGATTAATTTGATAAGGATAAATCATAGGTAGCTGGAGATCCTAGCTGATAGTTAAAATCTTGTTCTGGTTGTTATACTAGTATATCCCTTGAGATCTCCACAAGATACAATTACATTCATATGTATCTTCTTGTATAAATATAAAGCCTGGTTGTAAATACAAACATCAATTACTCTAAATCTTATATGGTATTAGAGCATTAAAGAGGTTTTACCACCCATTCTAAACAATGTCGACCAACCCAGCTTTGGCTTCCACAAATGATTTGTCCCTTGCATTCTCCTTCCCTCCCAATCTTTCTCATTAGTTGCCTCTTCAACTCACTTCGTCCAATTTTTTTCTTTGGAAAACCTTATTAATTCCGATGCTTAAGGGATGTCGCTTAGTTAGTGATATTGATAGTAATGAGTTTCCTCCTCCCCAATTTCTGGACAATCATGTTCTAAATCCTGCTTTTACACTATGGGAACAAAGAGATCAATAAGTTTTGAGCTGTATTGTGGCTTCAGTTTCAAAATCTCTCTTGCCACAAGTAGTTGGGGCAATAACTGCCAAAGATGATTGGGATTAGCTAATCGCTGCTTATTCCTCTGGATCTCGTCGTCACATTCGAAGCTTGAAGTTGCAGCTTCATTCGCTACGTCGGGAGAATGACAGTATTCTAACTTACATAAAGAAAGCTAAAAACATTTCAGATCAGCTTTCAGCTTTGGGTCACCTTGTTTTAGATGATGATCTTGTTAAATATGTTCTTGCTGGCCTTGGTCAAGCATACAGGCCCTTTACTCATGCTCTGGAGGCACGAATGGCACCCATTCGATTTGATGACCTTTATGGTCTGCTTCTCTCTAGAGAACGCTAATTGGCGATGGAAGTCCAAGCTGAAATCATCCAACCGGCTATCCATTACACCCACCATTAGAATCAACAATTTCGAGGTCGAGGACGGGGCACTCGTAGTCATGGTTGGTATTCCATCTCATCCTCTACTACACTCTCAGTTTCTTTAGATATCAGTACACTCACCTATCACAATTGCAAAGGTATTAGTCACATTACAAGAGTTTGTCCTTCTCCAAAGCTAAATAAAGACTAGTGTTCTTTATCCAAACCAACCTCCAATCTTGCCACTACTACTAATTCCTCCACCCAACCCTGGATTGTGGACACTGATGCTACTTAACATTTAACATCACAGTTGGAGAATCTGAATCTTCATTCAGAATATCATGGTCCTAAAGAGGTTACACTTGGTAATGGCTCTTCTCTTCCTATATATTATATTGGTCATTCTAATTTTTCTGTTGATAATTCTACAGTAAGATTTTGTAATATTCTTTGTGTACCTTCAGTCTCCAATAATCTATTATCTATTCATTCACTTACTAAATCTAACAATATTTTATTTAATTTTTTTGTTGATCACTTTTTCATCAAGGACTTGTCAACGAAGAAGGTGTTGTTCAAAGGCCCAAGTAGTAATGGTTTATATCATTTTCCTTTAGATCATCCTGTTTGTTATTCCACAAATGTAAATAATACTATTTTAGATGTCTGGCATTCTCGTTTGGGACATGCTTCACTTCCAATTGTTAGAACTTTCTTGGGCAATAATAATATTTCTTTTTCTAGCTCTTCTTCTGATTTTATTTTTCATACTTGCGCTATTAGCAAAATACATTGTTTGCCCTTTCCTAATTCATCTTATAAAGCCACTCATCCTTTTAAATTGATATGTTCTGACTTATGAGGAGCAACACCTATACCTTCCTTTGACGGGTACAACTATTATGTCTTTTTTTTTATCACTACAGTAAGTACTCGTGGGTCTATTTTGTTAAATATAAATCTAAACTATTGAATGTGTTTATCAAATTTCTCTCTCTGGTTGAAAAATTCTTTAACTGTTTTATCCAATCTTTTCAATCTAAATGGGGGGAGAATATCAAAGCCTCTCTAAATATTTATCTGATAATAGCATCCACCACAGAGTTTCTTATCCATATACGCCCCAACAAAATGGTTGTGTTGAACACAAACACCGCCACATTGTTAAGACTGGTTTAAGCCTTTTAAACCATGCCAAAAATGCCTAATACTTACTGGAGTGTTGCCTTTGATATAGCAATCTATTTAATTAATCGGCTTCCCACTCCTTTACTTCAACATAAATCTCCCTTTGAACATTTATTTGGCACTGTTTCTGACTCCAATCACCTTAAAATTTTTGGGTGTCTTCGCTACCCTTGGATACAACCATATGTTAAAATAAGCTTAATCCACGGTCTTGTCTATGTATTTTCTTGGGATATAGTGGTATTCATAAAGGATACAAATGCTTTGACTTAGCCTCCAACAAGCTTTATATCTCACGTGATGTGCTTTTTGATGAACAGAAATTTTCATTTGCCATGTTGAATGATGAGACACAGTAGGTCCACCATCATAATGCAGCTACCACCAACCCATAGGTCATATATTCCCCACCACCTGTGTCATCCTTATCCGAACTGCAATCTGCACATGCCACCAATACCATACCTCTCACTGTCCCTCAATTCGCACCACCTGTCCCTGTCTCTTCCTCATATCCAAGACTGCCCAATGCTACTTCTCCCTCCCCTGCCTCAAACCTGGACAGCTCTAGCTCTCCTCAACCATGCCACGACTCTACACCCCCTATTTTGCCAACTACCTCTCCAACCCCTTCCGATCCACCAGTTACCTACAACAAAAACAAAAGTCACCTTATGATCACTAGAGCATAAATAGGCAACTTAAAACCCAAAAATTTCCATAGTGCCCTTCATTCCGTCTCTGAGCCCAGCTGCTTTACAGGGACCATCAATCACCCGGTTTGGGGTAATGCAATGGCAAAGGAGTTTAATGCTCTATTGGCTAATGGCACTTGGCAACTCATATCCCCTTAACCTCATCATAACATTATTGGTTCTAAGTGGGTCTTCAAGATCAAACGACACCCAGATGGCTCTGTTGAGCATTGTAAAGCACGGTTAGTCACAAAGGGCTTCCATCAACGACCAGGAATAGATTACAGTGAGACATATAGTCCAGTGGTGAAACCCACAACCATACAAGTGGTTCTTTCTCTTGCAGTGTCTTCCGGATGGTGTATCCATCAACTTGATGTCTCAAATGCCTTCCTACATGTGTACCTTGATGAAGATGTTTACATGGAACAATTAAGTGGCTTTGTTGATCCTTTCTACCTGCACCACATCTGTCGTCTATGAAAGTCCTTATATAAACTTAAACAAGCTCCCAAAATGTGGTTCAAAAAATTAACTAATGTGCTGGTACAAGTTGGTTTTGTTGGGTCCAGATCTGATGTCTCTTTATATATTCGGCACCAAGGATCTTAAAGGATTTATTGTCTCATTTACGTTGACGACTTTCTTATCATAGGCAATGATTCTCAATATATTCAACATCTAATTGGTCAACTTGAACAACATTTTTCAATCCATAATCTTGACTTCTTACACTACTTTCTGGGAATTGAAGCACAGTGGTCCAATTTTTCTTCATCAACATAAATATATACTAGACTTACTTACGAAGGCCAATATGGGTACCTACAATCCAGTCTCCACTCCAATTGCTACTTCTGATCGATTAAGCATTCACCCAGGTGAATCCCATCTCAACTCCACCGAGTATCGTTCTATAGTGGGCGGTTTATAATACTTTATTTTTACCTTCCTTTTTTGTTAATCGTGTAGCACAATTGATGCATAATCCAACCTCTGTCCACTGGTCTGTTGTTAAGCGGATTCTTTGCTACCTTCAAGTCACACCTCATTATGGCATCTTTCTCTCCAAAGATTCAGGGTTGACCATCAACAGTTATTGTGATGCTGATTGGGGAGGATCTGTTGATGATCGAAAATCAACTATAACGTATGTTGTTTTTTTAGGCAATAATATAGTTAGCTGGTCTGCCAAGAAATAAAGATCCGTCTCCCGCTCATCAACAGAAGTAGCACTGTGCAATTGCCATTGTAAGTTCAGAAACTCAATGGATCAAAACTTTACTCCTTGAACTAGGTTGTCCACCGACCATTCCAATTATCTGGTATGACAACTTAAGTGCCACATACATGACTGCCAATCTGATTTTTCACTCCAAGACCAAACACGTTGAGATTGATTTTCATTTTACGCGAGACAAGGTGTGCAAAAAGGAACTTCAGGTCCACTATGTTTGCTCCTCTGATCAATGTGCTGACATTCTTATCAAACCTTTGTCTAAGGCTAGGTTTTAACATCTATGTGACAAGTTGCAAGTGATTCCCACCCCCTTACAACTTGAGGGGGCATGATAAGGATAAATCATAATTAGCAAATAGTTAGTTGGAGATCTTAGCTGATAGTTAGAGATCTTATTATGGTTGTTATACTAATATAACCCTTGAGATCTCCATAAGATACGATTACATTCATATGTATCTTCCTGTATAAACGTAAAGCCGATTTATAAATACAAACATCAATTACTCTAAATCTTATATAATTAACTATCCTAAGTGCTCATAACCTAAACTTCTGTAAAAAGATATAAATCCTAAAAGATAATTATATAAAGAATAACGAGATTATATAAAAATAAAATATAGAGATTAATATTAAAGTAACATATTTTACAAGTAACATGAAAAAGGTGAAATGAAATTGCATTGTTTAGTTGGCTAGAAATTTGATTGCTAGCTAATAATTATACAAAATCATTATAATTAACGAAAAACAAATGAATATAGCCATTTATGTTTGTTATTAGTTTTTTATTTCTTTTCTTTAAACACAAAAAATAATAAAAATATAATTGTTTTACTTATTTATATAAATATAGAATATAAATTTACAAAAATATAAATTAGATATCATAAATAAAAAATTAATTTCTTTATGTTTTATAAACAAATTTTTTATTGAATAATGGATGTAAGCTATTCATTAATGTATATTTTAAAAATTTATAAAAATGTTTTAAATTAAAATTTTATATTTATTTTATATTTAATTATCATCATTAAATCATTTTTTATAACAAATTTCAATCAAACAGATATTTATTTTAAATTATTTATTTTAAATAAACTAAAAACAAGAATAAAAAATAGAAGTGATAGAAATGATCCTTATGTATTTAATCCTCTCAAACTTTTAAAATTTAATCTTGCTTTTATTTTCTACCTGACAGCTGGGATTTAAAAAAATTTATTGGACCTGGGAGTCTTCTTTAACCTAGTTCGAGCAAGCCCAAAATTGATGGTTCCTACTTTTATCACACTAACCAATGCCTTTTAAAACTGAAGCATTTTTTACTTCGTTCCTACTTTTATCACAATAACCGGTGCCTTTTACGCTTTGTCACGGGCTCGAACTTTTCCTATCGAAGATCCGTGCGGCACTAGCAAACTCCACGATTCGGGATCGCCTACCTCTGCTTGAATGCTAGTTCAGCCTCTCACAAGTACTTCTTAAGAGTACTTAGATCGAACACTTGGCAGAAACAACTTAATATGAAAGATGGCAAAGAACAACACAAGTAGCTTGGAGAACTTAGAGAGCTCTCTTTATTACTTCAATAAAAGAAAGTTATACACTTAGAGAGGAGATACAATAAAGAGATGTTAGATGTTTACAAATGAAAGACTATTCCCCTTATATAGCCCTCCACCTCTCAAATGGATGGCTAGGATTTATTCGATCTAACGGCTACAATGAATCTCTAGAAAGTTCTACCAACTACTCCCACCTACCCCCACTAACCACATTAATTACAAGTGGGGCCCAGAACCTCTTACCTACTCTGGATGTGTGTGGAGTCTTCTAGAGAATTCTGGATCTCTCAATTTGAACCTCGCATCTCGGTAGACCGAATTGTCACTTCGTGACATCCTCCCCCACTCAACCTGGCAACGCCCTCGTTGCTTTGATCTCGCACACCCGTTGTGCTGCTCCGTGTTCTCCTTCCTCATCCATCGCCTTCTTGGCCCGAATGGTTGCTTACCTTTGGTAGTCCCACCTTTATGCCCGAATCGGTGTGTCCTCGCTCGACTTTCCAATTCCCTCGAACTCATAGCTTGTGGGCTTTGTTCTTCTTCTCCTTGAAAGAATTCGCCAAAGGACCTTTTGGACTTATGATAGCTCCCAAAGTTGCTTTCCCTCGAGCATCCTTCCCCTCGGTTGCTCCTTTTGAATTTGGCTTCATCACCAAGTCGCATGATGCCATGAAAGCTTGCCAACTTGCTTGCTTCCATGCCACTATGTTCGCCTTCTCCACGAACTTGGAGTCTTCACTCATTGACTCCTTCGGTTGCCTCCTATCTTCATCAAACTCCGGAGGTACCTTATCTCACACCATGCTCTCACGATCCACCTTCCCCTTTGGTGGAATTTTTGGCATACCGGGTGGTTTTCCCTCAAGTTATTGGATGGCCGAAACACGCTTGGCAGGATTAATTATCTCCCTCAATAGCTTGACCATACACGTCTTGCCTTCTTCCAAGAAACACAAGGCATTGGCAAACGGGATTGACATCACCTTCGCGCTATCGAAGAACTCAATGCCAAGCACTAACGGATAATCATCCAACGAAACAACCGTAAGGTTAATGAAACTACACCAATCACCAAGGCATACCTTCACATTGCGGGCACTCTCATATATGGAAGTAGGCTTGGAATTCACAGCCTTGATCCACCCTTCTTCGCCACAATACTTGATACCTAGCCGGTTTGCTTCGTCGAAATGAATGAAGTTGTTGGTAGCTCCCATGTCCACCAACGTTTTCATTTCTTGGCCTCCTACTTTGGCCTCCACGAGCAAACGACCTTTCTTCTCGAATTTGGGCATCTTCTTGATGGCATTGAGGAGTTGTAAGGAACACATCCTCTCCTCTTCAGGTTGGCTAGTCTCCGCCTTGTCCTCGAACATTGCCGAGAGCTTGCTCTTCTTCGGGCAATCTCTTATCCTGTGAGG
>JAOXYD010000002.1:13190997-13213394 GCA_028565735.1 Pinacopodium congolense
GTGGTTGGTTTATTGATTTATTTGTCATCTTTTTGTTATTCATTTTTGCACATTTTACTGTTTTGAATTGACTAGGGTGATAAGTTTAAATTCTGTAAATTTTTTTTACTCAATTCACCCCCCTCTTGAGTGCCTTTAGGGCTTAAAAGTCATAATCCATCCCTTCACTTTACTCTTCTCGGGTGAAAACCTACTTGACTGGAGTGTCATTTACTTGACTTATCCTTACAAGAGTCTTTGTTCCCTTCACCAACCATTTAGATTACCTATTTCAATTATTGTTCATTCTTAAATTGCATACTTATGGTTGGAAGAGAATTAAATCATAAAGTAATCACAATAATCATTAAAAAGAGTAGGAAAATAGATACAATCAATTTATAGTAGTTTCATCAAACAATTCTTAGCCTATGTTATCTTTTAAAAAGAAATTCTTAGCCTATGTCCGCTCCTCAAACTCCACTTAAAATTCACTGTCTTCTTCTTCTATAGGTTAAAAAAAGCTTTTATATATGCAATTTTCTTTAGATAAAGAGAAACTCTTGCACATCTTTATTTCATAGGATGTAAGAAAACTTTACACATCTCTTTTACCATAAGTGAAGGAAAGAAAATATAACAATTCAATTTCTTTCTCAATTGATACACCTTCACTAAAATATAATCCATAAAAGTTTTTTGATCATACAATGCACTAAGGCTCATATCATGCTCACATATGTGAATGTAATTAAACTATCTTAAAAGCTTCTTAAGACCCCCTCTAAGTCCAAAAATCATTCTGTCAACTCATATATGATCTATTTATATCTAAAACTAACTCAAATAGTAGTTATAATAAACTAATCAAACACTCCTTAGTTGGGCATCAATTAGATAGAAAAAAAGAAGAAGAAGTCCATCTTAGTAAGTTATGAATCCTATCATTAGCTTATTGATTTAAACCACTTAATTAGTTTAGTAAATAATGAACTTGGTTAACGAATAATGCAATCGGTGTAACATTGAGTTTGTCCATAGTCTAACGTACTTACAATGCTAGATATTATCTATTCACATACTACATAATTCAAACTTAAATATTCAACTCTCCAACTTATTTCAAAGATTAAAAGCTCTTTTCTTTGATAAACATTTTATTAAAAAAACCATAATAAAATTTCTTCAAATATTGTTTTAAGATCAAGAAATTTTCTTTAAAGTTCAAACAAAATTTCCTTATATAAAATATTTATGCATTATGCACATCATATGTAATATTCATACTTTACAAAAAAAAGTAATATTCATGCAGCTTTGAAACTTTAAAATATTAAGATGACCAAGGTAAGGTTTAAATGGAATTTGCATTATAAAACACTTTTACTGGCTTCAAGATCAATATTCATGCAACTTTGAACCTGTAGGATATTGTTGTTTTGCTTGACTTTTATTTCTTTAATACTCTCTTAAATTGTATACGGTGGTCCACTTCGCTCATATTGATTCATTGGTCACTTTGACCTTTTATTAAACTTAGGATTTGCTTGGTTTAGTATTTCATTTCAGTTTTCTATTTTTATTTTCTTCTATACAAAAATCAATAAAAATAGTTTTTATCGATTTTTATGGATTTTTTGTTTTTGTTTTTGTATTTTTATTAACTTTTGTATTTTTCATTGATTTTTTAAATTATTTTTTGCATCAATTTTGTATTTAAAAATAAAAACAAAAAATAAAACTTAAATCAGAACCAAACAAAACTTTAACATATGACCGCTTGAATGTTTGACAAATTAACTTATTAATGGCATCAACAGTAAAAACAATAGTTGTGACATATATTCTTACTATCGAAACAATGTGTTATCACTTCATTTGGACAAGCAAAAATTTTTTAAATCTTTTTATTAATTTAAGCAAACAATTCTATTATGTCTATTTGTTGAAATTCTTTAATACTTTAAATTTTTAATCTAAAATATTAACATTGAACTCTGTAATCACATATTACAAATTTATATTTAATTAACTATAAAATATTCATATCTTTGAATTTTAAAAAATATTATTCCAATTATTAAAATGAATCAAGGAATTAGATTAAGTACGAGCCTCTAGGTTCTTTTACAAACATAATAGTTATTTACTTGGTATATTTTACCAAATGAAATGGTAGATCACTAAAAAATTGTGTTCAAAAAAGCTAGATACGTAATAAATAAGAGGATGTTTGGAATTGTTATTGGTTATGATTTTATATGATTGTATTAATTTTTATTTTAGACTATTTTTTATTTTTTAGACTATATTAATGTATTTTTTCAGTTTTTATTATTTTTTAAAATTTTATGAGTATAAAAACCAATAAAAATAAAATACTAATACAAAATAAAAACTGAAAAAAATAATATAAAAACTTGAAAATACACATAAAAATTAATATAAAAATAAAAAATCACAAAAATTATAACTAATAACTCAATTAAATATGCTCTAATTTAAACAATCGGTCGAGGATCTGGATTATTTTAATAAGCTAAATAGGAAGCAACTGTTCATATTTCTTTATCTAATTGAGAATGCCAAGTTTTTTTATCAAATGCTCTTTTAAGTGTTAGCGTATGATAAAGTTTCATTATTCGATGTTGAGACATTTATCTTCTTGCTTGGTCAAACAAAAATATATAGAATTAATAAAAACTAGAAAGTGATAAAATAAAAAGAACACAAGGAAAGGGTTTTCGGTGCTTAAAGCGGGCAGTGCACACTTAATATCTTCTTATGTTTCTTCCTGTTATTGGAATTCTAGAGAGAGAGAGAGAGACAGAGAGCCCTATCCACTATCCAGTGTCCTTAACGCCAGCGTTTCTTCTCAGATCTGGGGAGAGAGAAATAGAAAGTAAGAGAATGAGTGGAAAAGCCGGAGGAGGAGGCAGCACTAGTACCAACGCCGCCGGTAAGGGTAGTAGTGGGATTTCAGGGATTCCGGTGGGTTCGAGGAAAGTGGTACAGAGCTTGAAAGAGATTGTCAACTGTCCGGAGGCTGAGATCTATGCTATGCTTAAAGAGTGTAACATGGACCCGAATGAGGCCGTTAATCGCCTCTTATCTCAAGGTCCTGCTTTTTTCTTTTTTAAATATTTCTTTCTATTTTATCTCTTTCTGTTTGGTTTCCGAGAAAAAGGAAACAGATTAGTAACTTAGATGAAGATAAAGTAAATAATTTTTTATTCAATGAATCTTGAAGTTTTTGTGTGGGCTTGTACAAGTGCGCGCTTCTTTTTTGTTTTTTGTAACTTAAAATAGATTATCATCTTCTCTCTTAAAGGAAGAGGGAAGTGGAGACGATAGTTTACTGAACGCTGTTTGGTTTTTAATTTATTCTGATCATGAATTTTATTTTTTATGCATTGAAAGACCTGAACCTCTTTGGGTTTATGTTTGTGTTTTAGTATAAAGGAGAATAGTATTTTGATTTATTGAAATTTGTGGCAGTAACATGGACTCATGTGTTTCAATTCTGGGATTAGTAGATGTTTTGACTTGCCTCTTTTATAGTGCATGATTTTTGGTACTACACTGCTGGTTAACCTGACAATTGATGTTTTAAGTTAAGCATTTCAGATGGTGGCTCGAAATTGTAAACTTTTAGACTAAACTTGATGATAGGGGTTGACTTGTTTGTATTAATGGGTTAAATCTGCGGCATGGTAGCATCCTGAGTGATTGAACTTAACTGCCCTGAGTATGTTATGAGATAGATCTGTGTGTCGATGTTCACATCCTCTGTGTGATCCAATTCTACTTTTCAACAACTAATGGCAATGCGTGAAAGTGAACTAATTTGAAACTAGTGCATCAACTTCCTGAATGTACCTGCCTACTTGTGTATATTGTATATTTGATATACACAGACTTTATAAGCTCAGCTTTGTCCAACATTAGTACTTTAGTCTATGATTTCCAAGGTGCTATCATTGCTTGTTAGTTTATCCTCAGTGTCTGTATATTTACCTAACTTCCCTGCACTATGGATCAATTGATCTTATGCGGTTTGGCTAATCTATTTTTGTGTTATTTTAGTTTGTGAATTATTCTCAAGCTAACTTTCTGGAAGGTTCTGTTACATGTGGTTTAATCTAATTGAGAAGCACCTGTGATTAACTAGACATCTTCTTTTTACAGACCCCTTCCATGAAGTAAAGAGCAAACGAGAGAAGAAAAAAGAGGTTTGTAGAAAAAAATAGCTGAATAGTGGTGACATCAAATGTTGTCTTTACATCCGTCTGTATGATTGCACTATGTAACCATGCTGGTGTTTTGTATTTTTCACTTTGGTTTCTTCATGTCACAAAATGGTCCAATCATTTTCTTTTACATGTCTTTCTGATGTTGCTTTAGACAAAGGACTCAAGTGATCCTAGGTTTCGTGGTGCTACTATGGCACCTCGAGGCGGTAGAGGTGGTGTAGATCGTTATGTTCGAGGTGGGTCTACCTCTTACCTCTTATTATGATTATTGTGCTATACTTTTGGACTGTTCTTTGCTCTATACCATTCTTATAATCTTTATCTTTCCCTTAAGGTATTCTTTTTCATTTAACTCCTCTGGATTTCCACTTAATTTAATGATTTTCTTTTAGATTCTAGTGCTTCTCATGGGAAACCAGCACACAAGAAGGAAAATGGAAGCCAGGCTTATGCTAGTTTGTCATCTTCAGCTTCTGTTACAGAAGGAAGTGACATCGGCCACCTATATCCATTGTTCAGGTTATCCTTTTTTAAAAATTACTTCACATGGTGAAACTGGAATTTGCAAATTATTGTGCCTGGTATCATCCCTTTTAGTTTTTCATGTTCTCATACTATGCTATTGTTGTACTAATGTCTCACGAGAGCATGCTGCAATTTATTTTTTAAAACAATTAATTGATATCTTGGTTCACATGAAATAGATGTTCTGTAGTTTATTGCCCTGAGACATGTGATCTATGCAAACTGATTTCCATATTCTTCCTAAATGGAAGCAAATGGAACTCTATTTTATTTTTGCTCAGTACTGCTAGAAATTTGGAGGCAATCTTCTGACTCACAGTAGATGCCTTCTAATTAGATCAGGGAAGGGAATGACCTGCTAACCTTGCTGGTTGTGGAGGAGATATAAATTTGCATATATATGGAGCAACAAATAACAACTTTACTCCAGTTTTTTTCACCTTCTATTACTGTAGGGTAAAGGGGAAGAGGAGAGTGATTGGACAAAGCAGTCAAAACTTTTCCCGAAATGTGTGAAATAAGTGGATGCACATCTTTTTGAGGGTTATGGCTATTCTTGGGAGAGTTGAGATTAGATTCAATCTTAACAAAATAAACATTAAAAAAAAAATCAAATAAATTGTAAGTTATAAACTAGGACTGTGACATTACCATTTAAATAAAAATAAGGACACTTGAGGCAGCTGGCCAAAATGTTTAGCTATAGTTATGAGGCACGAGGCCTAAGTAATTGGCTTCAGTTTTTTCTGCAAGTGGAATGCATTTTGTTTTCTCTAGTAGGACCTTTGCTTTATATCCTATGAATTGTTGTATTGTGTCCAATATATCCTTCTCATGGTATTGTCTGAGTGAGCCTTAAATTCTCTAGATGGCTGCTTTTCATATTGCTCTTTTTCGTTTGGGGAATATTTTTGTTAGGAGGCAGATTTACTGTCTTTGAGTTATAATTGGAACTATCAATCAATACGTGGTATACGATTTTATTGTTTCTTATTCTTATGTTACCTTTTTTCCAGTGATTCTGTGGCCACAGAAAGTAAAATATCAGCCACAAGTGCAGTTGATGGAGTTGCTTCATCATCACAGCCTTCTTTCGGATTTCAGTCTGCCTGGTTAGGGATCCCAGGCCAATTATCCATGGCTGACGTTGTTAAGAAGGGCAGGCCACATAACAAACGATCTGGTATGGCATCTTACTACAGTGATACAGCACCTCCTTTAGCTGCATTGCAACAGGACTTACATTCCTTGGATAATTTTGCTTCAAATGTGACGGAGTTAAATTTAATGCCAGAAGTTGTTGCAAGTCGGCAGCATATGCATTCCGAAGATGAATGGCCATCCATTGAGCTCCAACCACCTGCTAGTGTGTCCCCTGCTTTGGAGGTTCCCGCAGATTCTGACTTGTATACGGATACTGCTAACTTGCCATTTAGTAGAGGTAGTAAGCATATGAGTTCCCAGGTGGTAGATGATGTTCAGCCAACAGAAGATGGTCATGTTGAGACGCTTAGTGGGGATCATGGTGTATCTGCATCTATATCAAGTATAAATAAACAAGAGGAAGGTTCTGGAGGTTCAACACATTTTGATAATAATTTGTATGGGGACATGAGTTCTTACCAACTCCATAGTCATAGATTTGATGATGATAAAACTGAAGGTGATGCTTCTCTTTCCATTTTCTTTTGCAATGGACTTATAAGGGTTTAGTTTTCCTTTAAAAATTCTATTGTTACTTTTAATTTGCTTCTGCTTTTGCCATTGGATTTTCAAATATCTTTAGTGATAGGTATGCTGGTTTAGGTATTTGTAGAAATTCTAGTAGTCTACTTGACAATGAAAGATAATGATGTTTCCGTTCCAATCCTAAGAAATCAAGACATATTTTTCGAAGAAGTTCGATATTTGTGTCAATAGAGTGATTTGTAGGTGTGAAGGTAGCCTAGAGAAATTTTCACATTGTGAACACACATTTTTTTTAAAATTTTTTAATTCTACAGTTATTGAGTGGTCAATGGAGTGTGGACTTGATAGTTTTCTCTTGCACTTTATCATATACAGTTCGGTTTGAGCAACAAACTTATTATTAATTTTGTTACTGATTGTATTTCATGCTATTCTGTAATAGTTGATAATGATCCTTCATCAGTGACGACAAACTTCCAGCTCTTGAATATGGAAAATGATGATCAAGGAGCATCAACTGAAGAGGATAATCCTTCTGTAATAATTCCTAATCACCTCCAAGTTAATGCTCAAGATTGCTCACACTTGAGTTTTGGTAGTTTTGGATCTGTAATAGGTTCTAGTTTTTCTAGCCCTTTTGCCTCAATGTCTACCCAATATAACTTGGAGAAGACATCTGAGTTGGTGGATGTGCCATCAACTGGACAATCAGATGCTAGGTATTCCATTCTCATAATAGTATTGCATCCTTCATTTCCAATATTTCTTGATCTAAGGGTCATTCCTTGCAGAAATCCCGAGCATTATGGGGACGAGCATCTCAGAAATACTGCAGAAGAAAGTTTAATCCATAGAGTAGGTGTGAATACCGGGACTTTTGACTCTCCTACAATTCCACACCCAGAGGTGCTAAAGGAGGAAACTACAGAAGCTGCGCAAGGGAATCAATATGCATTTCCTTCGGCTGCACCTGGTTATTCTTATGACAACCCGCAACAGATGAATGCTATGTTCAGTATCTCACAGACAAGCTCTCAGATGCAGAATATTACTTCTTTATCAAGTGTGATGGTAATATTATAAGCTATTATTGTAGTTGTTTCCTTGAAGTTTAATGTTTCAATAGAGTGACATTACACACAAAGATGCATGAACACAGATTTTTATGATAAGGATGGGAGATATCTGTTAGCAGCTCTCACTTACACTGTGGAAATGGCTATATTTTCAAGAAAATCTGAACCCATGTCTTCTTTTGGATATCCATTTTATTATCTCAATAATTATTGTAGAAGCAAATTACTTATTTTATTTCCAGAAAGAGAAGGAAAAGGTATTAGAAGTTTTAATTTGTATGATGGCACTTTGGATAACTTATTAATATGGAGATCATTCATATGGCGATTCTACTGTATATGTTTGTGTCTGTCTTTTGGTTGTGTGCATGCGTGCTGTTATGTATCTGTGTGAAATTTTTGTGAATTTTCAGTTACAGTTGCGCTTTATCAAACAATTGCTACATGATGTTACAGCAGGCATATAGCAACTCGTTGTCAAGCACACTCTTGGGTTCAACTGTTCAGACTGTGAGGGAGCTTGACCTCCCATACTCCCCATTCCCTGTAACCCAATCACTGACAACTAAATACAGCAATGAACAATCTTCCATCAGTGGTCCAAGCATTTCCATGCCAGAGGTATGTCATTACTGCATGATACTTTTGCTGTTAATAAGTTTATTTGATTTGGATCTATTATATGTCCAAGGTCCAATATTGGAATACTTTATTCACATTCATTTAATGACCAAACATCAAGTTGATTAGGAAAATATGAGATCTTGGAGCTGGCGCAGTCTATCCATTTACTTCCTTGACAGCTTTACTGGTTTCATAATAAAGCCATTGAGTCATATGGTGGTTATTGTCTTATCAACCTTCACTGAATTGGAGTGTTCACTTTTCACCTTTTCTGCAATCAAGAAAATTCTCTCTGCCTGTTGGGATCAGTAGATTTCTGAATATGATGATTATGAATAGATGGTTCTTGAAAATAATCCATTTGACAAAGAAATCACTTTAATGAAATATTAAAAGCTTTGTAGTACTACTTCTAAATAGTTACTCACATTGGTCAACATTGAAATGTTTCTGCAATTGCTAACTATAATAGAGAATGGTTCTATATACATAAAACAAAACTAGGTGTGGTAACTCTAGAAACTGAGTTGTTTGAATATCTGATACTTGATAATGATTGGTTGTAACCAAATTGCTAACACAATTTTCTATAGGGATGTTAGTAGGATAGGCCTGTAACTAATCTTCTACAGTAGTGACTCAGCTGGATTACTCTTTTCCAATTCATGCCAGGTTTTGAGAGCAGGTAGCATTTCTACCACCCAACAACCAGCACCACAAATGCTTCCTGATGCAAGTGTTGCCACTGGGCCTGCATTAGCTCAACACCTTTCTGTTCATCCTTATTCACAGCCAACTCTTCCATTGGGACATTTTGCAAACATGATTAGCTACCCATTCCTTCCACAGAGCTATCCATATTTGCCATCAGCTTATCAGCAGACATTTGCAGGTAATAGTGCATATCACCAGTCTCTGGCAGCAGTGCTTCCGCAATACAAGAACAGTGTTTCTGTTAACAGCTTGCCACAGTCTGCCAGTGTTGCTTCTGGCTATGGATTTGGAAGTTCAACCAATATTGCTGCAGGAAATTTCTCTCTAAATCCACCCACTGGTCCAGGAGGTACGGCCATTGGCTATGATGATCATTTGAGTTCTCAATACAAGGACAGCAACCATTTGTTGTCACTTCAACAGGTAATGTGTGTTCTTGGCAACTTATCATTAATGCAATTCTTGTATTCTGCATACTTGTTTAGGGTGAATTGGGAAGTAATCTTTAAAAATTGTTTCTACATTGGAAATATTTGTCTACTTGTGCTTGAGAATTGGAGTTGATGTGATGTAGGACAAGTAGAAGACATAATAAATTAGGGTTAAACTTTTAAGGATTAGGAAAATAGGGTTGTAGGGTATAAGTAGGTTGCTGGAAAATCAGTTTCAGGTTTGAATTTCCAAGGTAAGTTGACAAAATTCCAGATTTATGATAACTGCAAATTTAGCGTTTAATTGCTGGAACTTTAGGCTAGAATTTAGGGTTTTAGGGTTGCTGAAATTAGGCTGGAATTTAGGGTTTAGGGTTGCTGGAATTTCAGGTTAAAGAATGGGTAGAGAACTGAGAATTACTCACTCCTAGGGTCTAAGAATCACTTTTAGAAGAAAGTATCACATCTTCCAAAAATCAAGTTTAGAGAAAGCAAATCTTAATCTTATTGATAAAGGGCTGAATACATGCATATTTATAGACAAATTCTATAGAGTCCTAATTCTGATACTAATAAGTTTCCTAACGAATATCTGAAAATTGAATACTATTCTAATAGGATTTCCTTATTCTTAAATAAGTAATATAATTAAAGTCCTTATCTAATAAGGATACTTCATGTAAAGTCCTATTATAATAAGAAATCCTAACACAAATAAAACTTCAGCCCTTGTCTTTGTTTTTAATTCAACTCCCAATCTTCATCCCACCATATTAAAGCATGTGGTTGAATAACTTGTCCTCTTTTATTTCTTTTATAAACTTTAAACTCTCTTGCATCATGATGAAGGACTTGGACAAGTATGACTAGATTTTTCATTTGTTTTCTTATTGTAGATAATTTTCCTGTAATTTCTTGATGTGATTTGTGCATTCTTGTGTTTTTCTGCCCTCAGAACGAAAACTCAGCCCTGTGGATTCATGGACCCAGCCCACGAAGTATGTCTGCTGCCCCTGCTAGCAACTATTACAGCTTCCAGGGGCAGAATCAGCAACCTGGCGGATTTCGACAAGGTCAGCAGCCATCCCAACAGTTTGGAGCTCTTGGGTTCCCAAACTATTACCATTCTCAAGCAGGCATATCCCTGGAACATCAGCAACTAAACTCCAGGGATGGACCCTTGGGCTCTCATCACCAACCTTCTAAGCAGACGCAACAGTTATGGCAAAATGGCTACTAAACCTAGTGTTGTCGCCTCCCGGTTTTTTCAAGGTCTTGTGGTGAGTTTGGAAGTGACCTAATCTGTGGCATCCATGGTCTGAAGAGACCAACTTGCTGCTGCCCTTTGCCATGAGGTGTACTGGGAACTTATGTGCCATATTGACGTCCGGTTAGCGTAGGAACAGGATTGCTAATTCCAGTTAGTGAACAGCATCTTCCTTTTTGGTTCTTCTGATCTGTGCTCGTTATAGTGGAACTTGTTTTTGTCGGAGTCCTCAGCCCTACTGTAATCTAAAAGTTCTACTCTGTTTGTCTAACCACCACCTATTTATATAGAGAAGAATGGAACTATGGTGTTTCATGGCACCATCTGTAGACTAGTACTTCTTCAAGTGTGTATATATAATCATTTTTACTGTGAGGTTGGCCGATATTCGTCCATAAACTTGAGGCTGTTTTTCGATTTTTGATTTTTTCGGTGTTGGACGGCTTAAGTATGTTGACGTGTTTAATTGTGACTTAATCGGATTAATTTGGGATGTGTAACATGTTTAATTGCGATTTTATTGTGTTATTTTGTCAGCTTTTCCCCCTTTACATTTCAAGCATAAATGTTTCAGCTTTTATTAATAGTAATTTAGATCAGTTTTCACATGGTATAAGCCGTATATCACCGTTTCCAATCAATTTTTAAAGCAATTATTGTATCATATTTAAAAAAAGCAGCATAGATTAATTGTACAAAAGTTTGTAAGAAGGAATTTAAAATAAAAAACTGTTTAATTGAGTTTTATTATAAAATTTAATTTAATAATAATAACAAAAAAAAAAGTCAAAGCCAAAGCCAAAACCAAAAGATTGAATAACAAACGCCTGTAGTTTCAATCAATTTAGCAGTATTATCACCCATCCCTTTGAACCGCTAAAATTAGAAATGCAAACGTCTGCTTCCTTTTTATTTATTTTTTAATTTCGAGCAAGTGTCAACTAAGAAGAGATCTTATTAGATGTTCACAAGCTGTAGCCAGGGCAGGCGTTAATGTCAGCAAGACTAAAGAAAAAAAGGGTTATGAGAGGAGAAAACAATAAGATTAAAAGAAAAAAAAAAGGGGTTATGAGAGAAGAAAACAGTAAGTAATCTGTCAAAATCCTCGGAATAATCATTCATTTGCTAACAAATCATCAAACGAAAAATCAAATTTTAATTATTTTAATTATCCCAAAACAAGTCAAAGTTACACTACTTGTTCAGACAACGGAGCCCCAGTATCAAGAATATGACTTGCAACATTCCCAGCAATGGCATTTGCATCAGTTTCAAGAATAATGTTGCACATGGCATGAAAAAGTCGAATTTGGCATAAATGTCACAATCTACTGGAGAAATTGAGAATGAATTGGATCTCAAAGAATGCCGACACGCTCTATTGGTCCAAAACCAGTGTTTTTCCCGTTGGAAATTAACCCCCTCACTATCCTTGAGGTAATCACAATTATACCCTTCAAACTCTTCATTCATGGAATTCTTTACAGGGAAGCATTAATTTTCATGCTTCCAAATGTAAGCTTCATTCATCCAACACTCGTTTAATTTGAAAATCAACAAGCAAAGAAATCAAAATCCTCCAAGACACTCTTTTATTATACTATAACCACAGGATAAGCAATACAGCGACAAAGGGATATACCTCAAGAAAGAAAAATCTTACAGGGGTCACACTGATAGAATTTATTGCACGAAGTGCAAACAAGTACCCTGTATTTATGATCTAAATGTTTCAACATTTTCTACACTAGTCTACAGACACAGAGGCTTATTTCAATGATCACAGAATTGAAGGTACTTTTGCATAGAACGAATGCAGAAGGTATAAACACTTTCATACCCAGCATCAACAATTTCATCAAGGCATAAGAGAATGAGACCTAGATTCTCCAGTGCATCTCTTTTGTCCACATTGCCTCTGAAAAAAGGATAAGTTAGTGCATTAGGTAATAATTATTAGATTTTGTTATATTGTTCTAAGGAACTACACCTTAATTATGACTTATTTATGTTCTTGTAAAACTAAAACTAAAAGTCCTATAACTTTGAACTTAAACATTAACTTTTACATAAAATAATGGATATCATCTATACTTCATAAGTATTAGATATATCAAATGCTAAACACCTTTAGTACATTATCTATGTACTTGATTAGAATAGGTAAGCAATTTTGGCATCAATCTCAATAGATCTTAATTATCAGAACTTATATTGTTATCTTTTCATATTCAACTAAGAGCTGTTTTTAGACTACCATACCTTCAACAATTGAAAAATATGAATTACTATTCTTAATAAGTCACATGTCATTACATATTCCCACAAAAACTTACAACTATACTTCTACTAATCTTCTTATAGATATGATAAATCCACAATCATCTTTAAAACAAACTTTTTAAATTCTTCATGAAAGTGAATCTATTCAACGTCCATCACCCTTTCAGTATATATCACACGTATCAGACAAAGGTACTAGTTCTATTTGATGTATTATTATGAAATTTGAACTATTTCAAACTTTATCTTACTCTCAATACTTATCTTGAGAACTATTCTCCTTATAAGTATTCATTGAATCAAATGTTTTTCTTCAATGGGTCTGAAAGATTATATCTAACTTTTGAATATTTTATAACTTCCTATTAACTAATTTAGTTCTAAGCTTATCAAATAATATATGCTTCAACTAAGCATCACATCCCAAAATTATTAACAGTGACTCCTTTAGAGTTATATCATTTAACATTTCATATGGAATCATGTTAATAAATTTTGAATGGAACTATAAAAGATAAGTTGTATAAAGGTATAACTACGATGAAATGAACATTACATGACACAATATCATGTATTGTAAAACTCCTTCTATATAAATCTATACTACTATAAAATTTAGTCATAGAGTTTATTACCAGAGAATCATATTCTCTATAGATAACTAAGAAAATCTAAGTATACTTCACTACATCGATCTTATCGAAGTATTTCAGCATTCTCAATGCCTAATTTTACTTAGATTGATCTAATTTGAACATTTCAAAATTTAACTCAATATTTCATTAAATACACATGACTATATCACATAAAATCATCAGTACACTAAATGAAGTACAAGTATTTATCCTTCTGTGAATTGTTATCACACTTCATACGTCATATGTATCATGTATAATAATTCAATACCATAATTGTTCTTTCACTAAAGGTTGATTTAGTCATCCATCAGTACAATGAGTTTCGCAGGTTTTATACGATTCATAATTAAAAGAATACATATACCTGTATATGTAATTTTATGATTCTCATCATACTGATTTAACCAACATAGCATAAAAGGATACTTTTGGTTACTTAAATTTGTATTCTTGCCACTTTATGTTAAGCATAAGTCACTTTTAATCCGACAAACTATATAATATAGACTAACTATTTTTACTCAACAATATATTTCTTATCATACCTTGAACATTACATTAATGTTGAAACGAAATTCAGTATCATATACTCAAAGCATGAATTAGAAATATACATATGATTTTTATCATATCAGTTATTAGCAAGAAAAGTCATGCAATCATTTTCTTTTAATGACAACTATTATCATTTCATATAAAATGCCTTTAATTGTAGCCTTTATTTATGCTTTTAGTATGCTAGACTAAATAAAACAATTCCTTTAAGGTACTATACCTATTAGCTCTACTTCATGTAACTATTTGCATTGTATTATAACTCAACTTCATGCAGCTATTTGCATTGTACTATCATGATGTTGACATCCATATTACATGTTATCTTGAAAAATTATGAGATATTGGTCAACTCAAAATGTCACTACATTTTTATTAACATATCTCTTAAACTTTATCACCAATGTCCTCAACAAGGACTATAGCAAGATTGCATAATAGACATACAATTCTTTCATTTTTTTAGAATGTTTCTCAAACTAGCTTTAAATCCAAGAAATTTAATTCACTACTTAGTATCAACTATAGTAATAAAGATATTCTATTACTCAGAACAATGTCAACGTAAGGTAAGCAAATAATTGGTAAATGCCATGACAACCAAATAAGATTAGGAATTTAATCATTTATTTGGATATTCCCACTATTTTAAACAAACTAATATAGCCCTCATTGTTAATTCGAGAAATTATCACATAATTTTTTATTGGGCTAAGATCCCATTCTAACTTAATTGATCTTGAGTTTGCTAAAAAAATTAACTAAATTAAAATTAGGTAGATAACATTTATCAATCATATCTCATATGACTTCTAAATCTGTTAGGTGACAACTCTTTGCCAAAACATATCTTATATATTATTCTTAACCCTGCCTTTAAATTCATATGATCACGAGTTTACTCATCCAAATCATATATATTTAGTTAAGTAGAACTCATTATTATAAGAGTAAACATATTCAGATTAAAGTGACCTTAAATTTACTCAGCAAACCTAACAATAAACAAAACTCTAATTTATTCCTCTAACAATGGAAGGCAACAATTATATTATCAAAATGTACTTAATATTTTAACGAGGGATTTGTTTTTAAATGGTCTCATCTCGTACTAATTATATGTAAAATATCATGTATAAACATGTAATTCAAAATGCACACATATATCAAACATATATACTTCATGTACACATCCAATTATATGCATAAAATCATAAATTTCATTTAAATATGGTTATTGATCCATTTGTAATTCAAAATAATATTTCTAACTCTTTGGAAACATTAAATCAAATTAGCCTATTGGTTCCTTAACAAATTGAACTTTTATTCCAAATAGAAATTCAATTTAATTTAAAAACAATTTTCCAATTCAATTGGAAACTATTTCTAATTTTCTTGGCACCTTACATAAATTTAATTGAAAAAAAATTTCAAAAATTTCTTTTCTTATTTATTTTAATTTATAAAAACTCTTTTTCACAAATTAAATAAGTAAAATATTCTAATCTCATTAGAAACATTATGTTTTAATCTAATTAGAAAAACCATTGTCTAATCTTATTAGGAAAATCTTTTGCTAATCTAATTAGAAAACTTTTTTCTAACTTAAAAAAAAACTACTTTCATAATTAAAGAAAACATCTTAAATTTAATTATGAAAATCCTTTGCATTATTTATTTAGAGATTTTCTTAGTTAATTAGAAAACTAATCATTAATAAATTAGAAAACTCTTTTTTTAATAAATTAAAGTAAATCATTTTCTTTAATTAACAAATGAAAACATTTTTCAAATTTAATTAAAAGAAATATCTTTTCTAATAAATCAAGGAACTTATTATTCAAAAAAAGAAACAATTTCTAAATAAAATAATAATGCTCTAAATAAAAACAATAAAGTTAATTTATTTCAATCAAATTGAACAGATTATTTTAATTAAGAAACACCTTTCTTAATTAAATAAAGAAAACCAATTTTCTTAAAATTGAGGAGTCAAATTAATAATTTCAATTTAATTGAAAATATAATTAATTCTAATTATAGAAAACAATTTTCTAAAATTTCTATTAGGAATCAACTTAATTATTAATTTTAATCTAATTAAGAAAGGTGCTGCTTGAATGAAAGGTGCTGCTTGCTGCCATTGCTTGTATATACCTGCTTTGGAGCCATTGAAAATCACATAAACTTTATTTTCTTCTAGCAAAGTTTGGCTATTGGTTGAAGCTTGATTACCGGAAAGAGCTTGTGCTAGAGGTTGAGTTACTTGAGATGGTGGTTGGTTGAAAGTTTGAGGAGTAACTAATGTAGTTTGTAATTGAGGGACTGGAGTAATTGAAGTAGATGATGTGGTTGTGGTTGAAACATTTGGGAATTGGGTTTTGAGCACAGAAATTGTGGTTTCTAATTGGTTAATTTCTTTCATTAATGAGGATAAGTGTTTTTGAGTGGCTTGTACTTCTTCGTGTTTCATGGCTAATTTTGCTTCTAGCTCCATGATTGTAGTCATAATTGCTTCCATTCTCTAGTTAATGTATTTGCAAGAAAATTGTTAGACGATTTTATATATTTAATAGTATAGTTATATTAATGTAGTTCCAATTGCCATCGAATAAGTCAACCTTTTTTGTAATTACTTTTAATTTTATATTTTGAAAACCACATAAATATTGAGTATCTGTATGTACTTCAAAAGAAATAGGTAATAAATAAATTTTCCATTTTCAAAGGGTTTTTAGCAAAGCCAAAGTTTCTTTCTCATGAATTGGATACTTGAATTTAGTGGGATTGAAAGTCCTATTTATGTAGTTGCAAAGTAGATATTTACTTGAACTCTGTTTACTTGTAAAAGGCTTCTTAATTTGAAGCTATGTACTTGAAGAATCCTTCTTCGAGAGAACTTGCATACTTGAATTTTGAATACTTGTAGAATCATTCTCAGTGAGAAGTTGTATATTGGAGTTTTGCATACTTGAATTTTGTATAATTAGTTTGGGTGGTTTTGCCAACAGGCATCCAGTCTATGTATCATTACTTGCATCAATTTGTACTAATAATGAATCATTAGGACTATAATTATATGATGGTGGTAAATTTTGACACAGAGTTTTTAGTTTTCATACTGACCTGGAGTTTTCTTCAATCCACTGCTATTGTCATTTAGCACTGCATTTTAACTGTAATTGCTTTCTTTCTTTTGCTAAGTTTTTAAAAAAGCCTTAATCAGATATATAATTTAATAATCCTAGGAATTTTTGGACTTCAGTAATGTTAGTTAAGTGATCGGGGAATTGATGAATATTTTCAATAATATTTGACTGTAGGGTTAGAAAACCATTGCTAAATTGAATTCCTAAAAATTCAATATTTTTTTGTGCTAATTTTATTTTCCTTTTACTTAGAACGAGTCCTTTTTGTTTACATTGAGATAAGAAAGTAACTTTATGTAGATGATCAGTTTTATCTTTGTTAGAAAAAATAATAATATCATCGATATAAGCTAAAGTATATTCATCTAAATTTTCTAAATTATTATCCACAAATCGTTGATAAATTCCTAGTACTTGTTTTAATCCAAAAGGTAATACAATCCATTGATAATGTTTTTGAGGTGGACAAGAAAAAGTTGTTAAAGGTTTTGTATTTCATGTAAGCGTAATTGCCAGTATCTTGATTTAGCATCTAATGTGGTAAACCATTTATGTCCTTTTAATTTTGTAATTATATAATATTTTCTGGGTAATTTATATGCATCTCCAATAGTAGCTTTATTCATTTCCTTATAGATAATAACCATACGTCTTTTTCCACGTTTTTGTTTGCTATGATTATTGACATAAAAAGCTATGATTATAATTTTTCTTAAATTATAAACCCAATTTTCAAGAATCCAAAGATTAAAAATTTCTAGAGCCCTTCTTCAGAAATTAAAGCCAATATTCTTAGGCAACAGAAAACAATCGCTTGATTTTAGAAACAATTTCTAATTAATACACACAGTAGAGACGTACCTGATTTAAGCATAGCTCCTTTTTCAAAATATAGAAACGCATACGTAGGAGCAGAAACAGAAGGTATATTCATTAACATATCATTCGGAACAATTCCATGATATGGTTTATACACACAAAACAATTTTGTTTTTGTTTTCTATGCAACTATTGCATATTTTTCATAAAATCAATAACAATCAAGCATTGAATCAAGCTAAATCAGTCAAAAACTTGGCTCTAATACTACTATTGGGAAGCCTATATCGATCTAATCGATTGCACAGCAAAAAATTTAAGATTTCCTACAGAATCTCTTTAACAAAAATTTAACTTGAACAAAAAACAAGAAATTAAAGGTTTCAGACAAACCTAAATAAAGATTTCTTGTTGCAGCTGATTTCTTTTCGTATCCTAAATCACAGTCGTTCACGTGTACAGCCTCTATTGGTATCTATAGGTTTATGGAAAGAGAACTCAAAACTTTTTTTAGAGGAAGGCAGAGTCGTGCTAACCCTAGTGTTGCCATCTTTATATAGTGGAAAAATCATTTTTTTTTTCCAAAAATTAAAATTAAAATTAAGTAAAAATCATAATTAAAGTATAAGAAAAATTAAAATTAAATATACATCATAATTCAAGTCTAACTTTAATTATAATTATAATTTAATTTTAATTGAATCAAATATATCATATTTGACCCTAAAGTTTTTTAAATTTTACAATTAAGTCCAACTTAATTAAATTTGACTCTTCCAATAAACCTATATGTGTGACCCATTAAGTTCCTAATAAGTTGGCAATGATCATAAATTATAATTATAATTCATAATTAAAATTAAATAAATTAAAACTTCTTTTAATTTATCTTTAATTCTCCAATTAAGCAATTTATAACCATAGATCAAGAGTGATGTCTAACAACATATCTTGACCATCCAACTATTAGGAATATCAAAGTGGTTTGATGAACCTTTCCATGCATGATTATAATGTATAATTTGATCCTTTCTTCATATAATATTCCGCAAGGAATTAGAGCATAGAATTAGTGTCTACTCTTTATAATCTAATCATGTTCGTTCTTACTAATTAGTAAATGATTTATAATTGATATTTGAAAACTCCTTTTCAAATTTCAATTCACTCTAATCAAAGAATTCCCAAATTATCACTAATAAAGAGCAATTAAACATTCTCCTTAATTACTTTAGAGTGACGAATCTTATATTAATTCACACAACTATCTCCTTATAGTTCATACTATGTCCAAGTACTACTGACTAACCTACTTTATAAAGCAAACCATAAGTAGCATCAAAACATAGTAATTCCTATATAGATAGCTTTGGTAATCTCAAGTCCAAGAATTAATTATACAATCATTATGTTTAAGAAAATCCACATACACACAAATGTTCCATTTAGGATCCTTAAGATTGGGTCAATTTAGTGAACTTAGTCTTTGATAAGCACCCACGCATTTGTTTAAGAGTCTCCACACTTTAATCTATGGGATCGATTATTTTCTTTATAAGAAAGAAACATAATATGAGCTAGTCTAACTACTCTATTAATGTCCAATCTTAATAGAGCAATGATAAGAAACAATTTAGGGACAATATTTAATTACAATATGAATCTCATAGTTATGACCTCCATCATAATTTCATTTATAAAATATATTTATCTCATGGATTTTATCTTATACATTAGTCAATTAAACAAATATACATAAGATAAATACTGCCTTTATAAAATATGTCATAAATCTACAACCAATCGATTGGCTGTAGGGCATACACCAACACAACATTGCCATCAAATAATGTTATCTCAACTGCATGTAATATGATATATATATATATATAGTAAGAAAAACAGATTTAGTAGTTAACCAACGGCAAAATGTTCAATAGAATTTTGACAACAGGTGCTTACGACTATGATAATCAGTTTCCACATAAACAAAGCCAAAAGAGAAAAGAAGAATTATTAAAAGTAATTGAACAATGAAGGAAGAAAGTGAAATGCCTAGCATATTAACTCAAAGTTAAACCTAGTCCACACATGATATTCCACATCAAGATAGATCTGAACCACAAAATAAATTTATAGGCACAACATAAGGACAATATTTAGGACAAAAAGATAAACCACTAACACCAAAATCAATAGAAAGCTAACAACTTGCCTTCGGTGCAGGCATTTATGTTTTGTGCCTTGGTGAATACCGCTTTCTCAAAAGCTTCCTTATCGCTGTTTGTTTATCAGTCATCAGAGTAGTTCTTTACAGCTACAAGTTTCCCTTCAGAGCCCAGCAGAAGGATATTGTTGACTGAAGGAGGCAACTCCTACCGTCAATTTCATTTGAACCAAAAAGGCTCAGAAGATCTTAAAATTTTGATCTTTGCCACTCCCATAGCTTGTTTATTCCAATTACTTAAACAACTCGCTTAGAACAATGATCCAAGAAACAAAATTTTAACTTTGTCCCATTTACACGCCGCAAGACTGAATCATTTCATTTCAGTAACATTTTCCTTAATTGTCAATTTAGACTCAAAAGTTAACCAAAGCAAAATGATAATGCGATTCATTAAGTGACAAAGTGGTCACCGATGATAAACGCTAGGATCTGAAATCTAACATTAACGAATCGACAACGAAATCAGCACATAAAATGTAGATCTTAGTGAAAATATCAAGACCAAGTTCAACCAAGTAAGACCCATTATAGATCTTAGAAAAGCAATCAATTGGACAAACACCCCATAACAAAAAAAGCGAATAAGGAAAACCCAGCAGGCCACTCCCAGAAACCACGACCACAATGTAGTGAATAAGCAATTAAAAACTGTAACTTTACACATACAATGTAGCTAGCAAGCAATTCATGCAATGTGTTTGACATAAGAACTGAGAAACAGAGGGAGAAGGAGGCTGACCATGTTGGCCGTGGAAATCTTCAGTGAAAATGAAACTACGGATTTTCGGGGAAAAGGGGTTGTTGTAAGCTGCGGGATCACGGAAGATAAACGAACATGCTGACGATTAACGTGTGTTTTGGTTGAATCTCTTTTTTTAAAATATTATTTATATTGATTTATTGAATTATTTTAATTTTTATATTATTCTTTTAATTTTTATATTTATAAAATAAAAACCGAAAATATAACCAAATAAAAAGTATGTTTTAATGTATAATTAATTCTAAGATAAGGTGTAGTTGAAGAATAATATTTTATTAAAAAAAAGAACATTGTTAGACAATCGTATTCTACCTATTTAAATAATTAATTTCAAACATGTTTTATAATTTAAAGGGATCAAACTGAAGATTTTAAATGTGAATCTAAAAGTAAAACTTTCTTAAGAGTTAAACAAAGAAAATTTATTTACATCCAAAAAATAGATTTCAAAACATCTGGATAAGTGTCATAAGATTTGAAATTAAAATAATATGCGAAGAGTGATGCCTTAAGTAGTCTATAAAGAACATTGTTAGACAATCATATTCTACCTATTTAAACAATTAATTTCAAACATGTTTTACAATTTCAAGGGATTAAACTGAAGATTTAAATGTGAATCTAAAAGTAAAACTAAACAAAGAAAATTTATTTACAACCAAAAAATAAATTTCAAAACATTTGGATAAGTATCATAAGATTTGAAATTAAAATAAAATGTGAAGAGTGGTGCCTTAAGTCTTAAAATTATAATAACATGTCTAAAGTTGTTACAATAAATTTAAATAATTAAAAAAATGAATGTCTGAAATAAATTTTATAATTTAAATTTTTTTAAAAATTACATAATTGGCGATTAATGACCTTCCATAACCATGATGGTGAAATTACTATTCTATCTTTTTTAATTAAAAAGTAACAAAATGTATAGGAATAAAACATCAAAATAATTTAGCCAGTCGATGGTCATGAAAAATTATTACTGTTAGTTATATAATCATCTATAAAAATTTATTACCTAGAATCGGTTTTATTATTTTAAAAATAAAGTAAAGAAAAAAATTATATGACTTATGGTTCATGGCCTTTTATGGTTATAAGGCTATCCTGCTGATCAAATTACTAATTTACCCTTTTATTATATTAAATAATAAATTATGTATAAGGGTAAAACAATGACCAGTAGATAGCTGTTAGACCTCTAAGTCCAAATTATGGGATCATGCAAGTGTTGACGAGCCTTGCCCAATGCTTAATACACGAGTAAGGTGTGTTGACAAGGGAATAAGGCGAAGTCTTGTAAGTAGGCGAGCAAAAACTTAAGAAACTAGCAAGTAGGTGAGGGATGCGGGAAGATCTCAAGAATAAACAAGATTTGATACCCATGTGCACGCGTAGG
>JAOXYD010000002.1:13213494-13226294 GCA_028565735.1 Pinacopodium congolense
GCAAACGCACATTACTTAAACTATTATTTAGTTAATAATAAAATCAAATTATGACAAAAACAAAAATGGAAAACCAAAACAACTTTTATGGTTGTCATAAGTTATGAAAACAAGAAAAAATCTAAATAAAAAAACCAATCAAAGAAGTTTTTCTTCTTTCTTTGCAGAACTTAGAAATGAAAAAAAAAATCTAAGTGAAATCAAACAGCCATGAGTAATAAGGGCAGCTATATTTCTTTTATAATTGATAAAAAATCAAGTATAGTCATCCAATACAAGGAATGCCATCCTTTTTATATACAGTTTTGGGCCTTTCAATTGTTCAAATGTAGGTTATCATGTTATCCGTACAAGATACACAAATAGAAATATGTATCAGGGTATTCTCGCTTCAACATCATCAAATTTTTGTGTTTGTCAGTTTTTTTGCCACCCATTATTGTTTAATATTTTGTCTTTTCTCTCTCTATGACACAGTTTTGGTATGAGGTTGATGACTAGTGTTAAAGCTTACACACTTTTGGTATGAGGCTGATGACTAGTGTTAAAGGTTGTATAATTTGATATACTACATTATTGATCTTAACTCTTTAAGAAACCGGTATACGTTGTATTTTAATTATTTTTGGTGAATAGACCTTAAATTTAACATGAAGGGAAATTTACATGGCTGGTTGATGTTTGTATCTATCCTAGCTCATTTTGGAGTTTGATTTTATCAACCAAAGTTCTATACACTGTTTCTATAGTACATTGACCTGCCTACCTGGAAATGACTTTCCCTGGTTGATTTTCGTGATACATTTTGCTTCTAGATTTGTCTGCTAAGAAGTGTGTGCCATGTGAGATAAAGCACATGCGACCCATGACAGAAGAAAGTGCAATGGAGATAATGTCAAAGGTTTCATATTTAATTTGCAGTCGGTTTGCTTGTGTGCCTAAACATTCTTTTTCACTGCTAAGAGTTTTTCTTTTCACTTTTGCCTTTTCCCTTTTCCCTTTTCCTCGAAGGTCCCTGGATGGGATTTGGTGAATGAAGATGGAATGCTAAAGCTGAATCGTTCATGGAAAGTGAAAAATTTCACCAAAGGATTGGAACTGTTCCAGCTTGTGGGGAATGTTGCTGAGTTAGAAGGTAATACTGTGGAGGCATTACCCTATTAATTGGCAGGAAGCTTATTGTTGTTCAAATCGTTCATTTGAATTAAAATGCAGGTCATCACCCAGATCTTCACCTTTTTGGGTGGAACAATGTAAAGATTGAAATATGGACACATGCAATTGGTGAGGTTTTCGAGTTCCAATACTGTGTGTTTATATACTTGTGCAAGAATTGAATTTGTAATTGGCGTGATCGCCTCTGATTTATCAGCACTATCATCACCATCTGTTAAATATTTTTTGCCCTAGCTGGGCAATGTATGCTTAACAATGATTTTTATTGACTGGGCACTATTCAATCTTAGTTTTAATCTGGCCTGCAACTACCCGGCTATTTCATTTGCAGTTTTATGTGCTCAGCGCATTGTGTCTGCACAGGTGGACTGTCTGAGAATGACTTCATACTTGCTGCTAAGATAAATGGGCTTGACCTACAACACCTACTGAGAAAGAAGGCTGGTACAAGTGCCACTTAGAGATCATTAGATCTGTAACTATGTAATGAAAAACTATTACGGTGTGATAGATTTTGGTGCACAATTAGCAGTGATTTATAATAGTTGCTGCGTTGAGTTTTGTTGCCATGCCTAGGGAAAAAAACGTTTATGCTTGAAGCTGGAGATCTCAAACCGCCGAATTCTAATTTCTTTACGAGAATCTAATTTTGTGAAATTTCAACTGTGGATGAAAGGTACGGTAAAAGATAAAACATAAAAGGTACAATTTGTCCCATTTAAATTGCTTTGTAACGTTTTTGAAAGTCTTACTTTATTCCTTAATAATTGTAAAATGGTGTATTTTGCTCTCTAATATTTACTAAATAGTGTAAATCACCTCTTTAATATTAATTTAATTAGAATTTTGTTAATTATTTTTTAATGATTAGTTAATAATTTATTTATAAAATATTGATAAAATTAATATTTATATAATAAGATTTTAATAGAATTACT
Organism: Pinacopodium congolense; assembly: GCA_028565735.1. Classification (NCBI taxonomy): domain Eukaryota; kingdom Viridiplantae; phylum Streptophyta; class Magnoliopsida; order Malpighiales; family Erythroxylaceae; genus Pinacopodium; species Pinacopodium congolense. Next base: position 13,215,609 of record JAOXYD010000002.1, read on the forward strand.
GTTAAGGGTAATTGTACAATTTTGTAAACGTTATTGAGTAATATATATTATTTTGTAATATTAGAGGGTAAATTATATTATTTTACAAACGTTATGGAGTCAAATGGTACTTTCAAAAATACTAAAGATTAAATTAAATTATTTTTCAAATGTTATGGAGCAAATTATACCTTTTGCTCATGTAAAACCAATGACTTTTTATTCTGCCTATACTTCTACCTATTATTTAATATTTGACTTGAAATAGATTTTGAAAATTGGCCAAAGTTATACTTTGTTTCCTAATATTTTATAATTTTTTAATATTTGAAATGTGGTTTAATTTGATCATTCACATTTATAAAATGATACAATTACTTTCCAAACACTATTCTATTGATTTTTTGTTAGTCAGCGATGATGTCACCTGCTGACATCATATGTAAATCCTACTTTTAATGTTGACGTGATATGCATAATCATTAAATGTGAGTTTTATGTACTATGTTATCATATCCCGTAAGTGTTGATTGATAAAAAAGACAACAAAATAGTATTTATGGGATAATTTGTACTATCTTGTAAATTTGAGGGGGTAAATTCAACTATTTTTCAAACGTTGAAGGATAAAGTGGTACCTTGTAAAATGTTAAAGGGTATATTAAACCTTTTATAAAAAATTAGAGGTAAAGTGTCTATGTATTAGTAAAAATATTAAGATGAAAATAATGCTTTTTAAAAAAAAGAATTAATTGAAAAGTTAATATTAATTACTTTAATCATTCCCCTTCAAAATACATAAGGAATTTGATTTTATAATTTTACTAATTTAGTATATGAATTTAATTGATTTTATTTTTTTTACTAACTAATGTTAGGATTAAAATAATATTTTTTGCCTTAAAAATTTTGATTGAAAATTAATACCAATTACTTTTAATCATTTCTCTTTTGAAATACATGAATAATTTGAATTTATAATTTTGATAATTTAATAAAGAAATTTTATTGATTTTATTTTTTGATCAATTAATGTAAAAGGCAATGTTTCTTTTTCATATTATTACAAGAAAAATATTAAATATACACTTTACTTCCTAACGTTTTAAAAAAAGTTTAATTTATCAATTAACGTTTTATAGGATACCACTTTATTCTCTAACATTTTAAAAAAGATTTAATTTACTCCTTAACGTTTTACAAGATACCACTTTACTCCTTAAAGTTTGAAAAATGATTTAATTTACCTTGTCACATTTATAAGATGGTGTACAAATTACCCTCTAAATACTGTTTGGTTGACTTTTTAGCAATTGATATTGATGTGATCTGCTGATGTAGTATGTGAGACTCACATTTTGGTGATGATTCGTGCCACATCAACATGAAGGTGGGATCAGCATGACACGTCAGCATTGACTGTTAAAAAGTCAATAAAATAGTGTTTAGGATAATTTTTATAATTTTGAAAATGTGAGGGACCAAATTAGATCATATTTCAAATGTCAGAAGAGAAAGGTACTATGTAAAATATTAACATATTAAACTTTTTCTGGAATGTTAGGAGGTAAAGTATACCTTTTGCCTTTAAAATTTAGAACGCAAGTTATTACAGCCACTTAGAAGAGTTCGACTTTATGATATTCTTGGACGTCCTTCGGCATTGTGCTTAGTATCTAATAATATTACAAAAATGGTGTTTCTGATAAGTAGTAAATTTTGTTTTTGGGAATTCATTTATGAATATTGTAATAAACCATTTATGAATATTTCAATCTTGGCAATAGCCACCTTTGTTTTTTCCCCAGTATGTTCACAATCATAATCATAGATTTACTAGCCAATAGAGAACGTATTTTCTAGGAAGTTAATTGAGTAATACATAATCAATTAAATAAAATGATATAAAAGCAATAACATTTAATGTGCTTTGCTAGTAACCTATTTGATATTTTACATTGCCCCTTATATACATCTAGCATTCTAAGACTATAATTCTTTACACCATTTTACACCAGGCTCTTACTCACGTTAATGTTAATGAACTTTTTTTTCCCTAAAGTTACGTAAGATCTTTTTATGTAAAAGTAAGTGACTTGACCTTTGAAGATTGTTTAGTCATCCCTTATCCAAGCGACCTGTAAATACGAAAATATATATCTAAAAACATGAAATAACTATCCCAACTATAGTTTCAAATCAAATTGAATCACATAAATAGTGAGCATCATTAACTCTGCATCCAAATGCACACTTTGGCTATTGAATGATTGATTTGAGCAACTACTGGAATAAATAAATAATAATCCCATCTAGAATCACTCTGTAATTTTACTTTCCTAAAAAGTTCAGAGTAGTAAATTGTTAGTTGATGATAAGTGCAGTATGGAAAAGTTGGCACTACACAATTTTCAAAAGCTGTCTTAATTTTAAAACGAACAATTCTACTTTAAAATAATATTAGAGTTAAGATTTTACAAGCAATATCAGAATTGCATAATCGCAAGTAGAAAAATTGATCTTTAAGAGATGATGTTGTAGAGAGAGTGCAGGCAGGTTGATTGACAAGCCTATTATTTCAAAAGAACAATCCTTACAAATCTAGTGTCATTAAATATTCATATTTTTCTATTAGAATAACTATATTTGTAATCCTAAACCTTTTACTATTTTTTATAATTGAGTCTTATAGCTTTAAGATTTCCTATTGAAGTTTTATAGTTATGCGGATTAATCAAAAGTAGTCCTTCCATTTGATTCTATTAACAAAAGTTTGACCTGGACAAAAAAAATTGATAGTAAGTTTCATATAAAACGATGTTGTTCCAATGTGTTAATAGCCCAAATTAAACTGCACCATTCTTAGCAAAAAGGTGCAGTTTTTGAGCAAAATAAATGACCATTACCTTTTCTCTAATCCTTAAACCTTTTATTTTTCATGCTTTTTCTTTGCAGCTTTTGTAGTTCTCATTGCTAAAAAATGGCAGTGCCTTCCTCCCTACAGCCATACCAATAACCAATTCCCACACTCCTACCCACATCCACAACAAGTCTATCTCCAAACCCATCCTACAAGTTCTTGAATCCTTTCCTCCCTACAACCGTAGCAAACACACCCTCAAGGCACTGAATAGTAGGTACTTAGTCCTTCTCCATTGATGGAAAATTCTGGCTAAGCGAATGGAAGGTTTACAACAATTCATCACAAAGAGAAGAGAGGAAGAGACTTGAAGGAGAAGGAAAAAAAAGTGAACTTTTTGTATTATTTTTAGGATTTATGATTTTCATGATTTCTGGATTTTTCTCATTTTTTTGGCTTACTAGCTTAGATTGCATTTGTTCGTCTTGGGTTTGTTATGGATTTGGTTGAATTTTAGAGCAGCAAGCATGAGAATGGATTTTTGGTTTGGTTATATATGATCATCAGCTGTACTGGTGCCTCTTGTTGAGTTTTTTCTTTCTTTCTTTTTTTTTTCATATAATTGGAATTTCTTTTGATGACTGACTTTGGTAATGTCATATCCATTTAACAAAGTTCATATTTACTTTTATTGGTCTTTAAGTAAAGGGGAAGGAGGCACTTAAAATCCTTGATTGAGATCTAGTAACATGAGAATAGGTTAGTTAGCAGCTAAAGTATCGACATACTTGCACACAACTAAAAACTAGGAAAAGTCAATACATTTGCATACCCTTTTCACGGATTGTGTAGTACTTTGGACAACACATTAAATTAATAAGATTAGAAACAAAACAAGACCTCTACCAATTTCCATATTTCCCTTCAAGAATTCTAGAACAAATGCATAAGCATCTGGCCATTATGTAGGAAGTTAAGCTCTCTGCCTTTATTGTAGGTGGTTGGCTTGGAAGTCAAGATTTTCCAATTTTGATTAAGGTACGTCAGATGATAACGAAAACTTGACAAGCTACTTATTATCATTATCAAGACAAGATGATAACTTTATACATAGAAGAGGCCCTCACGAATAGTTATAACATTATTAACAATGTTGTCTTTTTATTACAAGAAGTATAATTTTCAAAGCATGATAAGTCCATATACTATAACATCATTCACACAATGTCTCATTAAGTAACCAAATATCATCCTGCATTGTACTTAAAAAAGGACTAGATCAAGAATATCTAAATTTTTCAAAAACTATAGGCAGAATAACTTTAAACTTCATTTAGCTATTGGAGAAATTCAAACTTCATTCAACTATAGGTCAAGAAAAACACTTGAGGGAATTGAGTTGACATTGCATTTAATAACATCAGTTGAATTCAACTGTAAATCCAAAAACATCATTGTTAATGAAGCATTACATTTCCTACTAAAAATATGATAATATCATTGTAAATCAAGCATTACATTTTCAGTTACAAATTTACATTTCTAGCTACAAATCTAGAAATTAAGAATTCAAATATAGAAATCTAAATTAAGCTACACATTTACATTTCCATCAAATCTAGAAACATCATTCGTCATAAAAAAATGACTACACATTCAATTAAGCATCAATCAAGCATTATCTACAAACCGATTCCCTACTAATTAGTTGTCCAAAATGTATAAAACCATTGATAATTCACCACTAACTCTAGATTGATGAATATTTATTGTAAAATCTTTATGCCTAGTTGTTCTCTTTTTAACTTGTTTCTATTTAGTTGCTCTCTTCTCTTGCAATTGTAAAGGGTAGTTGTTATTACCTTTTTTCCTTGAGGATGATTCAACTTCAACACTTGTTTCTAAAGGAAGCCCTTGTTGCCTACGTAAAGCTCTTATGATCATCCTTTTAGGAGAAACGGTCTCAGATGATATATTTTCAATTGCTTTCTTTAAACTTCTTCTTGTATGACCCTTTTGCAATTTCTTTCCTCACTTCAATGGTAACAACTTTGACAAGTTGTTCATATAAACATAAACATTGACAACATATCAGTCAAACAAAAAAAGTATAAAATGTCCACAAATTAATATGAACAAGAACTTACATTCCAAATGGATGCTCTAGTCTTTTCATCTACATGTACTCCATGGCCTGTAGGAATCTTAATCTTTTTCTTTATTCTTTGTGCTAAAGTCTCCCCAAGAGTATATGTCAAAAACTTTTCTTTCAATGGAATATGTCAAAAACTTTTCTTTCAATGGACATCCAAGTCTATTGTGACCTTCATTTTTGTAAAGTTGGCATGTCATTACCATACCTTTCCTTGATTCTTTACGAGAAGAAGAAACTAATTCTCCCTCTTTTTTGATTCTTTTCATCTTTGGCCTGCTAGGCATCTTCTTAATGGGAGGTGACAACAATGGCTTCTTATCACTCTTAATCCAAAATTTTCTTCTTTGTACAGGTTGCATCATTTTTGTATAAGCCAATGAGTGAATTAGTTGTTTTAACTAATGCACCAAGTAATATTCAGTTTTTTGACCCAAAAACTTGATAGTTTCTATTACATGATAGCATGAAATACTTGAGAAAACACATGATTTATATAAGCAAAAACCAAATTGTTAAAGAAATAAATTGACAAAGATGATACTATAGAATACTTAAAAAATCCCAAGCTCTACATGAGTAGTTTTGACTATCTAAAATAACCCTGTACCTGTTTCTATGATGGCAAACTTCAAAATCACCAACTCCATTCTAAGCCACTTCATAAAAGAAATTATCTTCTTAATACCTCATCAACTTATTCCTAATGTTGTACTTAATCCCATGTATCTAGTTGTTGTAACTATCCCTATTCTTTTGTAACCTTTTCATCACATAAACTCTAATATCCTCCAATATTCAAATAACTAACTTGCATCTGGAATGTATACCTTTTCCATTGAAAGCTTCACATAGATTATTACTAATAATATCACATTTCACCTCGGAATTCTTAATGAAAGTTCTACACCATTTTTAAATAGATCATCAAGAAATTCTTCATATGTAGCAGACTTTAACTCTGTTAATTCCTTTAAAACGTCTTTAAAATTAAGCTCGTTGGTTTCCAAAATAACCTCTGGAATTGTACACCTTTATGATGCTTTCTCTACTTTATAAAGATATATCTGGCACAATATCTATGTTTTGCTCTTGGTAAAACATCATTAATAGCTTTAATTAAACTCGGTCATAAGTAAAATAAATTATAAGTCATTGGTGTATATTTAGAAATATCTAAACATTAGTCCTAATAAAATTTGTTTCCCCTTTTTTTTTTCTTCTATTTGTTATTAACATCCACCCATCACCTCTTTCAAGTCCTAAGTCAACCCTCGTTAGCTGTATAAACTATGACCATGTATTAATGGTTTCAATGTGCAACAATACCCATGCAATTGGGAAAAACTAATTGTTCCCATCCCTACCAACTATCGTAAGTAATTCCCCTTTGACTCCATCTTTCGGGCAGGCCCCATCCAAACCAATTACTTTACTATAACCACTTAGCATACCTTCTTGCAGTATGAAAATGCAACATATATCTTATTAAATATAGGCTGCATCCTAGTCAAGGGAGATACCTCAGATTTAATGAATAATGTTGTCCTTGACTTAGAGTTTAAGATTTCTTCCTTATAGTCCCATAATCATGCATAACTCCTTTCACATCACCTTCCGCTTCTTAATCAACCTTCCTTTCACTCATTGAAGTTTGGAAAAATGAACATCAGTAATTAATTGATTTTTCACCATAGTCTTCAGGTCTGTTAATGATATTGAAGAAATATAATATGTTTATCATCTTTGAACAAATAACTATCCAAGTAAGCACTCGAAACTTTCTTATTCCTAAACACCTCAAAGCAATTATGGCTATCATTATAATGGACCACTTGGAAAACATTTTTTTTCTCTTTTTTAAAATTCCAAGTATCCTCTAAGGACAACCTGAGGTAGCATACTTAGCCCTCACAAAAGTCTTAAAAATTTTCACAAACTTCAAATTATACCTCTGTTTTATGGAGTACTTGTTCAGTGCCTCCTTGAATTGCTTTGGTACTTCAAATCTCATATATAAAGCAAACTCTAGACATGAACATCTTGTTTCATAATAATGACTCTTATTTTCCTTCTTGATAGAATCAAGACCATCACTACATTTAGAGTCATAAGTTGTTTCATGACTACCTTCCTCATTTGACTCAAACGTTTCATCATCATCACCTTTTTCAACTTTATTGCTTAGTTCCTCACAATTCAACTCTTCATTTCCTACTTCAGAAGGCCGCCTTCTATTTGTTTCTTCTCCAAACTATTGAGATAAAACTGTTGAATACTTTCCCTTGCACTTTTTAATTCATCATCATTTGACAAGTACTTAATTTCTATATTAAAAAATCTATACTCCTTAAAAACATCATTATCATTATCACAATCTTCTGCAACCTTAACTTCACTAAATGGAACATGATTTTCAGTAGCCTTAACTTCTATAGTCTCATTTCTAGCATCCTCAACTTCTGCAGTCCCATTTCCATCAATCTAAACTTTTGTAGCCTCACTCTCAGTAGCTCCTAACCCATGCAAAACAAAAACCTCCATTTGTTTTAAGCCCTTCATTCCAACTTTGCATCTACCTAACCAACTCAACATTTCCAAAGTTGTTCTATCATTTTCTAAAATCCTTAATCCAGACTTGAAGTTTGTTTCAAAAATTAAAAAAAATCAACTTAATATCATTAGACTATCTAATTTCCTCAATTCTATTCCTCATATCCTAGTAATAAAATATGTCTTCATCGATAACTCCTAACTTATCAACCATGCTACCCATATATTTAATAGGCGGATCTCCTTTGAACGATTCACCATAATGTATGTTAAGTACTCGTACCAACCCATCCTTAGATGTTCATAAAAAGAAAACATTGTGCAAAGAACTAAAATACAATTGTAATTATAAATTTAGATTCAGATATTTGACTGCAAAAGAATAAAGTAATCAATTTCTAATTTGTCACAAAGTGTCAGTAACTTGACTTGGCAAAACCAGCACTTAAAGTAACAACAAACTTGAGATAGAAAAACCAACACATAAAGTAACAACTGGAGATGTCTCATGTTGGCACATAATCCATATTTTATGAACCAAATTGTTGCCAATGCTAAAAACTAAAATGACCTAATGCAAGAAATAAGAAACAATCTTTTTTAAAAGGGATAAAATTTCATTCAGGACATGAGTACAATACATCAAAAAAATACCATCTACCTCAGTTACAAACTTCGAAGTTTCCCTGAAAACATTTTCTAAAAGAACTCCAAACATATTTTTATTCAAAAATTAAACTTTGATTAAATAATAAGCTTAACAAGGTAGGAGCACTATACAAAGAAATAAGACATACCAACTTAGCTTAACTATAGACTATAACAAGGCAAAAGGAAAGAAAACAAAATTCAACCCTTCTAACCATAGAACGCAATTAACATCCAGGTCAACATTACTCCTAGCATATCTAGAATATAGTGAAAGATGCAAAAAATGAATGCAATGATTTTTCTCTAAAAAATAAAAATTAGGAGGAGATAATAACAAAATTAAATGTTCATAAAGCATACGTTAAGATCATAAAACAAAAATCTTAAAGCATATGATAAAATCACTTCACCATATTTAACATATTAGGCTTTTACATAGATGGAAATTAAGTTTTTACACAAATAGGTTTTATGAAATTTATAGTGCTTAATATATATATAAGACACATAAACGATCTTGACTATCTATAAAACTACAAGGAAAAGGTGGAAAGAATGGGTCGAGATTCATATCTTCTGTGCAATAGGAAGGAGGTGGTTATGAGAAGTGGGTAGCGAGAATGGGTTGGCGAGATGAGTTTCAATGAGAAGACACCAACAAACTAAAAAACACAATAAGGAAATAGTGCATCGAAATCAAACGCCAGCAAGAAGGATTAAAGAACAACAAAGAGTGAGGATGACGTTGCAGAGAGAAGAAGCACCTAGAAGAACAAAATTAGGGATTGTCTTTTAACCATTCAACAAACATCATCATTTTTTTCTCCAAAACTACACCATTTACTGAGAATGGTGCAATTTAATTTAGGCTACTAACACATTGGAACGACATTATTTTATATGAAGTTTATGTGTCATTTTTTTTGGTCTAGATCAAACTTCTGTTAATAGAACCAAACATAAGTTTTTTCTTTGATTAATTCATATAGGTATAGGACTTTAATAGGAAGTTTTCAAGGTAATATTTTAGGTCCTGAATTCACCTCAACGGTTATGCTACGTTACTATTCTAAATATAAAAAAATTTAAATCTAAAAAAATAGAAAATAGAATCTAAAAAAAATATAAAACGTATATGCGATATTTGAAAAAATCCTTGTTCTGGAAAATTGTGAAAGATTTAGGACTACAAATACGATTATCCCTTTTTTCGTTCATAGTAAGATTTTCTAGTGACCTATGTTATTATAACTTTCTCCACATTTAAGAGAGCCATGACAGATCTAAAAATGAAAGATTCCATCTCTTTTGAGCATTCACTTTTTTCCTAAAAAAGAATGCTTAAAGGCAATTCTAAACAAAAACAAGAAAATATTACCATCTGAATATTATATATGAAGAGAATAAATTGGTGACTTGATGCATCAACTACCTTCTTTATTAGGATTCACGAACACCGACAGCACTTAATTGGTTCGTATCTTTTATGTTCATTATTGGCTAATTTCACATTAGGCAAGCATAATTTACAATTAAGACATTTATGTTTAAGAAATTGATGTACATAAAATTGAGCAAATTCAAGATTCATGACATCAACTTATAATAGCTTATGGCTACCATAAGAGGGAATTTATTACGTCAAATAAACCATCTTCCTAATTTCAACAGAGGCTTTTGTAGTAAAGCAATCAAATAAACCTCCCCATCCTTCAAACCACTATAATTATTCTTATTGCCAAATGCCTATTTTACCTTTTTATAACCCAATTTCCCAATCAGTAGACCATAAAACTCATTAAGATCTACTTTTTACTAAAAATAATGATCTAACCATAACCACCCTTCAACAACCTATGCAAGGCCGACAAATTTTGTAATGGATTTGGCCATTTCTTTTGAATTAACTGCATAACTATCTAAATTTAAAAAAGCTAAGAAAGAAAGAAAGTTCTGATAGATTTAAAACCTATTGAATTAGCTCATTTACTGAAAGACCATCTCTTATAGGTCAAATTATTATTATGCCTTTCCTCTTTTAATAACAGATGTTATCACATATATACGGGCATGATGGTCCTTTGACCCAAAAGAGGCCATGGATGGCCTTATAGGCTATGTAGTTCCTTCCTAGTTGGAAAAAAAGAGAAAGAGAGATGTGTTTTTTTTTTTTTTTGTCATGTGTAGAGAGAGATGTGTAAACTTCTCCTTTCTTTTGCATGCTAAAGATTATTTCAAAATTTTCTCATATTAATTGTTGGGGCATAATGGTCATTTGAACCACAAGAGGCCATGGTTGGCTAGCTCTACAAGCCATGTAGTTGCTTCCTTGCTGGAAAGAAAGAAAGAGATATGTGCTTCTTGTTTCTTTTGTATATGTGGAGAGAGGTGTAAGTCCTATGGCACCCAAGAGGGGGGGGTGAATTGGGTATTAAAAACTTTTTACAAATTCAAAACTAGCAACCTAATTCAATTGGAAAACTAAATGCAA
>JAOXYD010000002.1:13239973-13252506 GCA_028565735.1 Pinacopodium congolense
CTCACATAAACCATTATATTCATATAAGTAAATTTTTAAAAACCTTGCAAACAAGTTTTTTTCCTTAAATTAAAAAAATGACTTAAGTTAAGAGGTTCATTTTAAAATTTTTAGCAAACAAATTAAAATTCTTATTTTTTAATTATTAACAGCATTAATGAATAATTATCTCAAAAAATAATTAAACATATTGTTATTTAGAATTTATAGTTTGGGAAATGACAAACAAACTTTTTTATTCATACATATATGAAACTTCATTTAACCCGACGGGTCAACCCGTATTGACCCGACCTGAATTTGACCTAACCCGAACTCTATCCGACCTGAAATTAACCCAAATTGAAATTGACCCGAACCCAAATTAATCCGACCTGAACCCGAATTAGTATTAACCCGAAATGATCCAACCCGAACTCGACCTGACCCATCCGATTGACATCCCTACTAATTAGCCCTCTCGATAGAAGAGATTACACTACATATCAACTAAGTGTTAGGGATCGGATTGCAGTGGTACTCTTTAAGTGCCAATGTGACTCTGAGGGAAAGTGGGATGATTTTTCTTCCCACGAGCATCATTTCAAATTTAAGTGGGACAATTTTTCTATGACCATTTCATTTTAAAAATATTATGAAATTGAAATACACGTTTGTATTTATTTAGAGATTTCAAATTGCAACTTAAACTGTAATAAATTACTTTAGAAAAATTAGATTGATTTGATCTTTTCACTCTTTACACATACATGTATATTCCCTATCATTTACAGTTACTTATTGTTTATACGTCTATTATTATTTTAAATTTTAAAATAATGTATGCATAATATGTATCCCTTTTTTTGATACTTTTAAATTAAAAAAAGTATGAGAAAGGTCGATGATTCCTAGAATTAAAGATTTATTATGTCAATATAAAAGTAACATAAAAGAAATAGATTCAAAAGGAAAATAACAATTAATATGGCCTTGAAATTTAGTGGATGGTACAAATTGATTTATTAATTTGTGTTGCATAAAAGTGGCTATAATTTGATATGAAATATACATCTTCTTTACTCCTCTAATTATGATATTTACCAAGTTTTTAGAAAATAAAAGTAATTTGATTTGAATACTTAATATAAAGAGTGCATTGTACAGTACAAGGAGATCATCAAAGGAATTTTCAAGGTATATTCCCTAAAGGGATTTATGTATTTATTTTAATTTGTACACAATAATTTTATGGAAGTTGAAAGCAATACATTTAAGCAACTTGAATTGGAAATTCCCGTTAAAAAAGATCAGGCATAATAATAAATCCTTGGGATGGGCTTTGATTCGGCTCTATTCCACCGAATTTAGGCACACATCTATTATCATGGGTGGGACCGTGGGATGCACTAAAAAAAAAAAAAAAGAGAACCAAAAGAAAGAAGAGCATGGGTTGGCTGGGCCCACAATTTCATTGGATCAAGCCCGTTGTTATTTTTTTTTGTGATCTCAGATGAATTAACGATTTTAATATCCCTATTTTGTTCTCCCCCGGTTTCCAAATACGAAACAAGATTGTGCAAAAAAATTAATCTCTTTTCAACTCACAGAGGCTTCAGTTTCATTTCACACGTAGAAGAATGGAAGATTTTGGACAATTAAATGACAGTTTCGCGGATGAAGCAGACGGAGGAGGATATAAGAGTAGTGTATTCTCACAGCTTAAAACCTACTGTTTGGAGCTTCTGCAACTTCTCCAAAACCCTAAAAACCACTCTCCTGCTATACCTATGCTCCTTCAATTCCTTCGCGGTTCTTCCTCTGATATTTTGCAACCCTTCTTTGAGTACGTCTATTTATCCTTTGTTTTTCCTTTGTGCATACTTTTTGGCAGGTTCCTGAGTTCTGGGCTACTAAACAAATGCTTATTTCGATGAAAATTTTATTATGCTTGAGAAAAGGAGTAATTCTTTTCAATTGGTAAATTGGGTAATTCGATATCTGAAGTAGGTTAAAAAATTCATTCACTTCAGCGTAAGTTCATCTTGTTGTAACATTTTGTGTTGTCTGGTTCTAACAAATCTGTTCCTTCTGAAGTTAATGGTTGAGTTGTTGGGTTATTTATTTAGCCCTTTGTTGCTTGTTTCAGCTACACCTTATTGCCCTTGCTGCTTATTTTAGATGCAGCCACTGACTGCAGATCAGAAAAGTTTAATCCTGGGAAGAAGGATGTCAGAGATAATGCCCCCAAAATGTCCCAAAAAGTGAGCGACCAAGTGGCAGAGGGAATCCTACAGTGTTTGGAAGAGCTCTTAATCAAGTGTCAGTTGATATCTATGAATCAGGTGCTATATTTTATTTAACATTTATCCTCTGTTTTCTGTATGGCAGCCATAGTCTTCATTTATTTGTATCCTTTGAATGCAAGTACAATCAGATATGTATCTTGGCCCTAACATTTGATAGTATATATGTTTATGTTTTTTTGTGTGTATGTGTGAGCTCCCCAAAAAATTGTTGAACTACCATGAATATATGTGCCTGCCTTGACCGTGATAAATATTTGCATGAAGAGTTTTTATGAAAGAAAAATATCATTCTCGATTTCTAGGAAATACAACATTTTCTAGTCTGTTTTGGTGTATGGATACATTGCAGCTTTTTGCATATTTATGGCTATTTAACTACTTTTAAGTTTAATGCCTTTTAACCTAAAAAATTATGATTTATTCAGATGGCTATACTGATAAAGAAGTTGACTTGTGCATCATTACTTTCTCCATCTGAGGCTTCAGAAGAGTTTCGTGGGGGGGTCCTCAAGTGTTTTAGGGCTTTACTTTTGAGTACACTTCCATGCTCTGAAGATGCTTGCTCGTGCAGACATGTTGTTGCTTTACCTGCTCTCTTAGGAAAGAGGGATACACAGTTATTACAATTCAAGGCTTCAAAATATGATTCTTTACGGGAAGAATGTTTACTTGCATTTTTCCAGTCAGAAACTGCTTCAGCTACTGTCGGATATTGGCTATCATTTCTTCTCAAGGTACATTACATATACCTTCTTGTTCTGACCCTTGGATCCATATGATGTATTTATTATGCATTTTGTATGTAGTTTTGTGTCAAAGTATTATGCCATCTTTACATTTACATCTCATTCTATATTCATCTCTCCTTATGCCTTGATTGAAAAAGAAAATAATAATATTTTGGACGATAATAAAATTTCCACAAAGGCTGCAGATATGGAGGCTGCACGAGGACATCAAGGCAATGCAAAAATTCGTGTTGATGCCTTTTTGACCCTGCGTGTACTTGTTGCTAAGGTAACATACTCAATGGATTCTAGAAATTAGTATTAGATCTATTGATTTCATGATTTTTGTGGTTCTTTTTATGTAAATTCTCTTTAAAACTCATTTCCTTTGGTAGTGAGTGCCCTACTATGTAACTTGTTGATTTCATTTCTGAATTTGCATTAGGTGAACTGAATAAATCAAGTAGGGTCTATGTTGAGCATATTTGGATCTTGGGTTTTATTCTAATATGGAGCTATATGTGTAGGATTCTTGATGAAAATTATTGAATACTTCTAAAACACATTTGAGTTGTTTGAGATTGTAAGTCTTTGTATCTATCCTAAGAATTGAAATTTTGGGAGAGAAAAAAAAAAAAAAGAAGATAGTTGCAGTAAGTTCCTTGGGGGGTTGACTCAATGGAATTTGGTGCTACCTGAGGTATTGGTGGAAAATGTTTCAATACCAATTAAGTTTGTATTGAATTGATTTAAGTGTATTGATTGATGAGTAAATGTGAATTTATCCCTTACTGGGAATAATTAGTTAGATAACATCAGTGTGTTTAATTTGCTTAATATTCCTACTTTCAATTTTTTTAGCAATTAGATTATTCTAAGGGAATTGGATAATTCTCTCATTGGAATTGTCTGTTTTTTGAAGGTCGGTACTGCTGATGCATTGGCATTCTTTCTACCTGGTGTTGTTAGTCAATTTGCTAAAGTCTTGTATGTTTCAAAACAAATGATAACTGGAGCAGCTGGAAGTGTTGAGGCCCTTGACCAAGCAATCAGAGGCTTAGCTGAGTACCTTATGATAGTCCTGGAAGACGATGCTAATTTGTCTAGTCTTGATAAATCCAAAATGTTCAGTTCTGACTTCAACTTGAACCTCAATGAATCTGGAAATTCATTTATCGATAAATTGCGCCAATTACCTACTAGCATTCAAGGTGAAAGAACTGAAGAGTCAAATGGTGAATCACATAACTTGGCTGTTAATATCCATAGTAATCAATTCTTGCATGTGGATCGTACCAAAGATTGGATTCAGAAAACCTCGATGCATCTGGATAAATTGTTGAAGGCAGCATTTCCGCATGTATGCTTTTAATTTCACTTGGTGTTTCATGAGTGGTTGTTGTCCAAATTATTGCACAACCTCTTAAGTTCATTTTTACATACATCTAAGTGACATTAGTGGTAAATTTTTCATGTGTCTGTCAGATTTGTGTTAATCCATCAGAAAAGGTTAGACATGGACTTATGGCTGCCATAAGAGGACTCTTATCAAAGTGCAGTTACACTTTAAAGGATAGCAGGTTGATGCTTCTGGTAAGCTCCAATCATAATGGCATGTAGTAGCACTGAATTCTTCTATGCAATTAATCTGTCAATAGGTTAACATTTGTCAACTGCTTTGCGGTTTGCTCTATTGTTTATCCATGTGAGAACATTTTGATATTTTTGGAGCAATTAATGTGGGACAATTCTGATATTTGGTCGAGTCTAGTTTTTTGTCTTTTTAAAACTGTTTTTGTGGCAGGGACATATCTTGGACATCCAAAAGCTAGTGACTGGAGATTTGCTAGTGAAGCTCAACTTAGGATTTGAAACAAAGAATTAACCTATAACTTTTAAGCCTGGAAATGTTTTTTAGGGTTTAAGTAGGTTCAATGAGATATTTTTTTCCTATAAGTGTTTTTCTCTGTTTGAAAACATGATTTGCTCTCTTTAGTCTTTAAACTTGGTTAGCTTGTGTTTGTTGTTCTGGCATCTTGTTCATATATATTTTTTGTTTGAATTAGTTATTCATACATAGTTAAAACTGGTTTTAAGAATCTTAGGAATGGGGGTGTATGCAAGATTTCAAACCTTGCAGGTGTTCACGTTCGTTATTCCTCTATTGTCAGTTTCTTGCAATGGTGAATGTATTAAGTTTTTTAGCCACTAATTGGCTCTAAGCAAGAGATATGCAGTGATCATTTTACTAGAAGTGATTCTGAAGGTCCTTATTATGAGCGTGTATGTTGGTTTCTACTCGAATATAATTTGGCTTCTCATTCAGTATGGTCGCCTTCTAGTCTCACTTCAAATTCTTTTTCTTTTTAATTTCATCTTTTCTTTTTCTTCTTATTTTATTTAGGTA
The DNA here is from genome assembly GCA_028565735.1 of Pinacopodium congolense. Classification (NCBI taxonomy): domain Eukaryota; kingdom Viridiplantae; phylum Streptophyta; class Magnoliopsida; order Malpighiales; family Erythroxylaceae; genus Pinacopodium; species Pinacopodium congolense. The sequence continues at coordinate 13,245,397 of JAOXYD010000002.1, forward strand.
TTTCCCCCACAAGTTATAAGCCTACATTTAGATGCATCCTTGCCTTTGATTTTTCTTTTTCAAAATCTTCTTCTACAATATAGGCTACTACAAATATTTCTAAGTGGAGTACACCAAATATTTCAATTGTATTAGGGATCTTCTTGTCTAGGATATAATAATATTCCTATATAATAATATTATTAAGTACCGAATCTCTATGATCTTCAACAGTTTCAATGAATATTAATGGAAAACTGAGTTCACACCTTGTAATGGCTATTTTACACGAGAAAGGCATATATATTGATTTCTTACACACACACCTTGTAATGGCTGTTTTACACATGACAAAGGCATATATATTTATTTCTTACACCTTTTGTTTAGTTTTTTGTTTATTTCATAGTACTGTCCTTGTGCATCTGGGGAGTTAATAGGTGAAGCATGGCTGATGGATGTGCTACAAAGTAGGAGAGGACTTTTGAACATGCTTAGATTGAGAAACTTTGAATGTTTTTGTTGAGGAAAAGTCAAGCGTATTAGGTTAAGCTAAATCATCCATATTATTCGGGTATATACATGTAATTATACAAGAACATAAGTAAACAAATATCCCTACAATAACACTATAACAATAATATTTTTGACATTCCCCCTCAACGTAGATCATAAATATTGTCGATGCCCTGGTTAGTACAAAGATATGAAACTCTTGATCCTTTCAATGACTTCGTTAAAAGATATGTTTGCTGATTTATAGAAGATAAACTTCATTATCAACTCTTTAAGACACAATGTTCTCTATACGAAAGGGCATTTCACCTCTATATGGTTTATCCTCTGGTGATAGACTAGATTAGCGACTATACGCAGTGTTGCTTGATTGTTACATACCAATCTCATGAGCCTCAGTGGAGCAGGTCTAGGAGAATAAATCCCAGTCCCCTCTAAATAGATGACGCAGCTGCAATAGCTCACGATTCACACCTGATATAGCTCTATACTCACTAGAGCAAACTACCGCAATCTGCTTCTTTTTCTCCCATGGAATTAATTTTCCTCCTACAAAGTAACCTGAAGTAGAATGACTACCAAATTGAGCCTGCATAATCTGCATCTTTATATTCTAAGGGAATGTTTGGTATTACTATTGATTGCGGTTCTTGGTTGTGGCTTTTGTATTTTTTTATTGTTTTTTGTGTACTTTTTAAAAGTTTTTTTACTGTTTTTTTTGGTTTTTATGTTGTATTAGTATGTTATTTTCTTGGTTTCTGTGTTTTTTTTCGGTTTCTGTACTTAAAAAAACAAGAAACTAAAATCAACAAAAAAAGTGATATCAAACAGAGCATAATATGTCTGTGTTTATGATTATGGTATGAGAGTCCCTGTCTAGGGGCCCTTTAGTATATTGTAACTTGTGAACTGCTGCCTATCAATGCTCAAACACATGGTGAACGTATAACTTGACTCACCACACTAATCGGAAGTCAGGTCTCATGACAGTGAGATAAAAAACTTCCCAACTAACCTGCGGTAGCTAGGGGGTTTACAATATGGCTCCCTTGGTTGGGTACATTTGGATCTATAGCAGTATCCACAGCCTTAGACCCTAGCTATTAAGTCTCTTGTAACACATATAATCCCTATTATACCTCTGAGATACATTCAGTTCATGGATCATGCTATCTCAGTGCCCCAAAAAATACTAGTTGATTATGGAGTTTAGAATCGGTCAGCATAGCTGTTCTTCTTTTGGGGACTAAGAGCTACATATCTTTGTACCAAGTCAGGCAATGACACCATCCATCCTCTATACCAAGTCAGGCAATGGCACTATCTATCCTCGGGCTTGATGGTGAGGTTGACAATGCTATTGTTTATAGATTTATTGCAGGGACATTTATGTAACTATATTTTTGTATATTTACCTGTATATATATGAATAATATATGGTGATTAAAGTTCTTGCTCTGATACCATATTGAGGAAAATCAGATGTACTAGGTTGACCCTAATCACCCATTTGTTATTCATATATTCATGTAAACATACAAGATCAATAAATAAATAAATGAAAGTCCTACAATAACTTATATACTGTCAACAGTTTTAAATGGTAATGTTTCAGGATTTGGGGGCTTGTATCGAGAAAAAAACAGAATATATTTGTTAAAACATTGAATACAAAGTGTTCACACACTTCATTAATGCTGAAGATCTACCATATAGAACTAGTTGGATTTTCATATTAAGAATAGATGCCCTTCCTTTTTTCAGATAACATTAGACAGCTTCTTATTGAGTTGAACGTAATTTCAAATGTAATTCTGCAGGAATGCATATGCATCCTGGTTGTTGATGACTCTGAAGCAGTTTCTGCACCTGCTCAGGAATTTCTTGAATGGTTATTGTCAGGTGCCAACAGGGACATGCATTCGGATGTTGCTGAGATATTTAATGGGTATGGTGGATTGTTCCATCTTTTGACATGCATTCTTCTATTAGGTTTACTTTTGTGTTATTGATACACTTCCTTCTTTGTCTTTTAAGGCTAATTGAGAAGTTTCCAAAAGTGATGCTTGGAAATGAGGAAGCATTGGCTTTATCGCATGCCCAGAAATTATTTGTAATAACCTATTATATGGGTCCAAAGTTATTGTTAGATCATCTCCGTTCCCCGGTATGTGTGTGCTGGCTTAATTTCAGCATGTTGTCTTTCCAACTTATGGATTTTTCACGTACTCTAGTATGCCCTGAATTTCCATTGTTAGAGATAGTTTACAAAGTTTCACTTCTTCTAACAAAACAATAGTCCATCATCTATCTTAGTGGGTGTTATGCCATTGTTCTCTTGACAGTGTTAAGTCGCAGAAATTGGCTGGTTGATACTGTTTGTGAATACAGGAACCCACATTAAATTGAAACCGTGGAATGCATCTTGCAACTGGACGTGTAGTTGTTGAATTTACTGTTTTCTAAGATCTTTCTTGGTAAAGTTGAATTTACTGTTTTCTAAGAAGATCTTTCTTGGTAAAGTTGAATTTACTGTTTTCTAAGATCTTTCTTGGTAAAGTTGAATTTACTGTTTTCTAAGATCTTTCTTGGTAAAGTCACCTGTAAAGGTCTGAAGAATGAATTGATATGAAGAATAAGGTTTGTGAGATACAAACGAAGTTATTCATATCCAGCATAGCTTTGAAAATGATCTTAGTGCTCGTATATTTGAAATAAGAAGTGTCTTGCTCAGAACTCTGCCTTTTAACCTAGACAGGTAACGGCTGCAAGATTCTTGGATGTTTTTGCTGTCTGTTTGAGTCAGCATTCTGTTTATACTGGTGCTCTTGACAAGCTTATTTTGGCAAGGCCTTCATCAGTGGGATATCTTCAATCTATTGCTGATTTAGAAGATGGTTCTCAGCATGTGGCAGAATTTCAAACAGTTGAGGATGCTGTTCCTTCTAATATGTCGAAGTTCAGAGATATTAGTAGGCACGTACCAACATACTTGTCAGAGAACATGCATTACAATTATGAGCTTCCTCACATGCCTCCATGGTTTGGCTATATTGGTGGTCCAAAATTTTATGAGGCTCTTGGAGGAATTCTTAGATTGGTTGGTTTGTCTTTAACAACAGGTCGTCTAAACCCCTGAAAATTCAATTTATGTCAGTTATGTTCGTCCTTTCTGATCTTTGCTTATAGCATGATATCTTCTCTTGCTTGATACTAGACTTTGAAGATAGAGGGCTTCTATCTGTTGTTGCTGACATCCCCCTTGGTTACCTGCGTAAATTGATTTCTGAGGTTCGTATAAAAGAGCATAATAATGAGAGCTGGCAGTCTTGGTATAATAGAATGGGATCAGGACAGTTACTGCGGCAGGCCAGCGTTGCAGTATGTATTGTCAATGAGATGATATTTGGTCTATCAGATAAAGCACTTGATAAGCTAAGAAGAAACTTAGAAAAGTCTAGGTCAGAACAGGAAGGTTTTCAAGCATATGATACAAGTCCTGGTTGCCAGGATTCGGCAGTTGAATGTCCTAAGCATTCTATTTGGAAGTTATCACAGGAAAGGGATTCTCAGACTCATGTAATTGACTGTGTTGGTCGAATCTTACATGAGTATTTGTCTTCTGAAATTTGGGATCTTCCAGTAGATCACAAGTCTTCCCTGCTGGAACATGAATACGATGAAATTACCTTGCATTTCTTCCAGGATACTGCTATATTACACCAGGTGCTGAGTGTTTCTTTCAAGTGCTAGAGATTTTATCTTCATGACCCATTCATGAGTTCTGCAATTTTTCTGCTAATAATAGTGTAAAGTGAATGTTCAATCTTTTGTTTCCTCAAAACAGGTTATTGTTGAGGGAATAGGCATCTTTGCTATCTGCCTTGGGGATGAATTTGCTTCAAGTGGCTTTCTTCACTCATCTTTATATCTGTTACTTGAGAGTCTCTTATGTTCAAGCTCTAATGTTAGACACGCCTCTGATGCTGTCTTACATGTCATGTCTGCCACATCTGGCTGTGCATCGGTGAGCTCATACTGCAAGTTTTAGTTTTTGTGCTGAATGCTTTGATCCATGATAGCCACTTTATTATGATGTTTGCAGGTAGGACAACTAGTCTTGTCAAATGCTGACTACGTTATTGATTCCATTTGTCAACAACTACGTCATTTGGATCTTAATCCACATGTTCCAGATGTGCTTGCTTCTATGCTTTCATATGCCGGAGTTGCAAACAAGATACTGCCGCTTTTGGAGGAACCGGTATGTCTATTTGCACTGGTATCCTTTGGAACTTTACATCTTGCTTGACTCTTCTATAAATTGTCTATTTTTCAAAATTTTTAGAACTTTTGCCTTTGGAAACACAGTCTTTTCTTTGAGGATCATAAATTTTAATTAGAGCATGGGTATTCATTTTCCAACCTCTGTATATGACTTTTTCCATACAAATTTTAGGGTGAAGTATTTGTGTTTTAACCCATCCAACTAGGTATCAAATTAAGTGCAGAATTATATTTCAGGTGAAATAGATGTTAAATGAGCGTGTAATCCAAATTATTGTTTTAGTTGCTCATGTATGTTGTAAATTGTTCAGATGAGGTGTGCTTCACTGGAGCTCGAAATTCTTGGCCGGCACCAGCACCCAGAGTTAACTGTTCCTTTTATGAAGGTAATAATTTATATTTCGATTTAATAATTTTTTTGTCATTGTTGTTTCCTATTTTTAATTCTAATTTCTGCTTTTAATAGTTGATTTATTCTTTAATGTCTGTTTTGGACGCTAGCTTAATGAATTGGATTGTTACCAATTTACAGACGAATTTGTTACTTCCAGATGTACTGTGCTCAAAGTGCCTGTCTAGGTAGCACTACTGATAAAAGAAAAAATTCTTGAAATAGATCTAGGATTTGTTCATTAAAAGTAGGAGAAAACTAATGTTACCTAATCGTATACCTAGATTCCTTTATTATTATGGACAGACTGATTCATGACAAACTTGTATTGGAAGCATTTCATTACGAATCTGTGTCATGATGAATTGAATATCTTCTTGCAATGGAGCTTCGTTAAGAATCTTTTTCATGATGAATTGAACACCTTCTAGAAATGGAGCTTTCATTTTTTTGTTGTACAAGGGTGTTGTCCTTTTTCTGTTTGAGATGTACATAGTCGTCAACATAGTTTCATTTGGTTACCCATGCTTTCTGGAGCAAAAGGAGATTTGAAGCTCATGCAAGTTATGTGTAGTATTGGTAACTTTGGAAGTGTCGACCTCTTAATGTAATTTTGATTAATAAAAATTTAAAAGAATGTTTAATTAAATTGTGACTTATAATTTTTTATTGTAATTATTATATTTTTTATATTTAAAAAAATAAAAAATCAAAATCAAAACCCAACTAATAGCATATGTTTTCAGGTTCGGAAATTGCGAAGTGCGTTCATTTGTCATCGTTGATAGAAGGCCAGCAAGTGTATTTTCTTCTTCATACCCTGTATTGTCTTCTTCATTTTCACACAATGGAGGCTCTTAACTTCATTGTTTCTCTTACAAGTTTCACTCAGAGCTAGTGTTCTTTGATTTTTGCAGAACCTGAGCCCCTGCACATGTTTTCACTGGTTGACAGCAATCTGCTGCTCAGTGAGGTGGTGGTAGAAGGACATTAGCTTTGAAGTTAGGCAATTAGTCAATTCTTTTACAGAGTTTGACTGGGCTGATTAATAAGATGCAATTCATAGAACTGCAGATATTCTAATGTAAGGGATGAACCCTTGTTGTTTGTTGTGTAATAGACAAAATCTTTTAACTTGGAAAACATGTTATTGTTTTCTCTGTTAATGACTTGCAGAAACTGGTACTGGTCATATTTCAAAGCTTCAGATTCCATTGCAACAACTTACCACGTAATGACTAACGGATCAAATCAACTCGAGTTTGAGCTTGAAAATCTTTTTAAGTTCGAATATTAATTCTAAATTTAGAATCAAGTTTTGTTAAACTTATTTTAATCAAATACTTATAAGTTGAAATAATTCGATTTTTTATAATTTGATTAAATTAAATTTGATGTATTAATTACGAAGTTAAATTTTTTTATTATGACTAATAATGATTCATATATTCCAAGAACATATTACAAGTGAAGAGATGGAAAAGAAAACGGCAAGTTGGCTAGAGTAATTAAAAGGACTGCAAAAAAACATAATCTCATTTGATTGCCAAAATTTATAAAAAATTATTAACATCTTTTAATACCACTTCTATTTTTTTATATTTTATATTATATATTTTTTGTTAAAAATAAAAACTTATGTGATTAAGAAAAAATGTTAAAAAAAGGTAGAAAGAAATAAAATGACAAAATATTAGAAAAATATGAATTTGAGTGATGATTAGATTGGAAAAATATTTTATAAATAATATTTATAAATAAGGTTGTGCCTTATAAAGGATCACTATTTATATCAGAGACAGCTACTTTTTAGGTAAAAGTTATGAATTTGTCCTCAACATTTTACAAAAGGTTTAATTTGTCCCCTAACGTTTTACAGGGTACCACTTTGCCCCCTAACATTTGAAAAATTGTCTAATTTACCCCATGACGTTTAC
>JAOXYD010000002.1:13252606-13263742 GCA_028565735.1 Pinacopodium congolense
AATAGGAAAGTAATCCCTATAATTATGCTAAGATTCCTATAACTATGTTATTTACATTAATAAGATTCTGTAACATTTTGTAACAGATTGTTTTAGTTAAAAGGGAAGAAGCTAGAGATGAGGGAAAGATTTATCTTCCAAAAGGAGAAAAGATCTGAGGGAAGGCTATATGACTAGTTTTACTTTTTTTTATATGACTAGTTTGACTTTTTTTTTAGTTTTATTTTTAGTGTTGTTTCAAGATGTTTATTCACTAAGTACACTGACTTTTGTTGGTCCTCTTACTCTCTCTTTCCTAGTACAAAGCATAAAGGTATCTGCTTAATATTTGGAATGGGGCCAAAACATTGTAAAGTGCTTAAGTTCTTAGCTTTTCCTGCTCATCTGCTACCTATAGTTTTGGTCTCTGCCGTACTGACTACATTTTTTTCTTGTAGATCCCTTATATGTTTCTCAATAATTTTCTTTTTCCCAGGCTGTAGCAGAAGTTACTAAGGCTTTGAAATGTGAGGCTTCTTTATTACCCAATGAGGCAAAATCTTATCTTGCACAAATCAAGGGTAAAATATCTGACATGAAAAAGGACATGAGGCAGGCTGAGATCCAAGGTTCAATACCACACAACAATTATGACATGCATCCCTTGCAATCAGGTGGTGGCATTATTTGCATTTTCTGATTCGTAATTGAATTCTATGATTCAGTTGCCTTATCATGTTTTTTTCTTTGGTTTTAGTGTTGTCAAATCGTTTATGAATTGTTATTTCCTTCATAGCTGGACTATTTTTTTCAGTTTGGGAATTGAGATATCACTTTATTTTGGCCAAGCATTAGATGAACACATTTCTTGATAGATTCGCATTTTTTTGCATTTCTTTTTGAGGGTTATGTCTTGTTTATGGTTCTCCTTTACCCAATAGAAGCCAGCGAAGATGCCTCACTATATGATGGACTCTTGTTACAACATGAGAATCCCATGTTTATGCCTTTCGCATCAAAAGTTGCTTCCTTTCTAATTTAGAAGGTGCTTTCTTGGTGGAATTTATAAGCCTTAAGTTAGAATTTGAGTCTTGTCCCTTATGTTGTCCATATTGCACCATATGATACACCTTGTCTAGTTCAAAAGTTCATCTTGGCACTGCAAGTTAATAAAAAAACTGAGTTCTGAACTTAGGAATTTTTCTTTTTGAGAATCAACTACAATCAGTGAGCTGCATGTGGGTGGGCATTGAAAGCATATTTAACTATCGAATTTTATCCTTTTCGATAGACTTCGGCTGAGTTTAAGTTTCGTTGGACAACCTTTGTTATTGAAGCTGGTATTCAGCTGCTCTGGCGCCATTGTGTGAAGGTGTAGTAAAATGCACAAAACTGGAATGGAATTGTAAGATTTGTGATGCTGCTAAGATTGAATTTTTGTAGAGAAAGATAAAATGCACAAAACTGGAATGGAATTGTAAGATTTGTGACGCTGCTAAGATTGAAGTTTTGTAGAGAGTTAAAAAGTATGTGATGTGGAATACGCGCTTTCCTTTATTTTGATTATTTAGATTTATCCTCACCTTCCCTTCCTAACGGAGCAAACTTATGAAACAGGCAATGCCCATGTGTAATGAGTTAAATGCTCAATTATTGTTGAATGCCTTTTCGGCCATGCAATTTTTTAGTTCTTATACTCACTGAAAAAATGAGGAGATATCTTTGTTTTGACACAGACACATCAGTAATGTAGGGGAATGATGAGATTATTTCTCCAAATAGGTCACTGATCTATGTTTGGCGAATTTTCTTAGGATTGGGTTAATTACCCTGTTTTCTGTTGATATATTGGTTCATGATGGGTGATTCGAACTTCTCTTAAATCATTCATCTTTCTAGTGGTGTCTTCACATTTCTCTATAGCTGTGAGAGTACACAAACATGACTAAGCATATATAGTGGACTCTTTTTGAGTGACTTTATTATTTGAGTGTATGGTTTCTATACCTTTTTTTTTACTTATTTGCTTTTGATTTTTTCTTTTGCCTATTAGTAAGGTATGTTTAGTTGAATTTGTTCTTTTATTTATCCTGTCAAATCTATTTATGTATACTGAATTTCTAAAAAATTCAATTTAGATGGTTTAAAAAATTTATCTTTTCCCCTTTTCATGGAATAAACAACAGAAGCAATGTTTCAACTATGGTATTGTTCATGTAGATCTCTGGGAGAGTATTGTGCTAAAGTTAAATGATTCCAAAAGATATAGACAAACTATTGGGTCTGTAGCTGGTTCATGCTTGACAGCTGCAACGCCTCTGCTAGCCTCAATGAAGCAACCGGCATGTTTGGTGGCTCTGGATACTATTGAGGTACATGTAATCATCAACCGATGACTGTATTCCCTTTTTCCTGCAGTGACTACGTGACAATAATCTGTTGAATAATAGATTTCAAACATGCCACTTTTTTTTCCTTGTACTTTTACTTGACACAGATAAGAATTCACACGATTTATCTGCACATTGCCTGCTATTTGTTTCCATTATTTGAAATGTAGATGTCCATGTATAGAAATCATATCAACAACTTCATTTACAATATGATTGCAGTTAGCATTTGAGTTATGTTGCTGCTGAATCCTAATGAATGTCAGCTCATTAAAATTGAATGAGAAGCAATGCAGTAATGTGATTCTTTATCACTCTACAGCTTAATTTGCCGGTTAAAACAAGAAGAAGCTTTTCAGTTTGAATATGTGGTTAGAGTTCTGCATTTCATGTAGCAACAAAATAGGGTTCAAGGATATATCATTTCTGCATTTTTTTAACAGTTCAGCTTTCTCAGAATGGGATTGTGACACTAGCTAAAGTGGAAGAGGCCTATAGTTATGAGAAGGAAACTAAAGATGTTATTGGAGAAATTCTTCACTTGAATTCACTATATGACGCACGGGATACTTTGGATGTCTGCCAGGAAGGGGCTGATGAAAACAGATTGCTTCCAGCAATGAATAACATATGGCCCTTTTTGGTTGCTTGTGTTCAAAACAAAGATCCAATGGTGTGTTTCTCTTCTCTGTTGTGCTTATCACTCATCTTCCATTAATACTGTCTTGAAACATTTTGCTGCAGTTTGCTGCAGGGTGATTTATTTCGTGGGATTCATTTTTCATTCTAAATGGCCTGCAGAAAAATTTTCCCATGATAAATGTTCCAGATTTATTTTTGCATGGTCTCGCTGACATCAAGAGATTACAATTTCACTTCTTTGGCAGGTTGTTCGAAGATGTTTGAGTGTTGTAGGCAATGTGGTATATATCACTGGAGGTGATTTCTTTTCACGTCGGATGCATACTGACGGGGCACACTTTTGGAAACTGCTATCCACGTCTGCATTTCATATAAACCCCTTGTTTTTGAAGGAAAGAGCCCCATTGCAACTCCCTTACAGAAGCAATTCTACTTTGTTGGAGTCGTCTGTGGCTGAAGTTTCGAATCTAAAGGTCCAGGCTGCTGTGCTGAATATGATTGCTAGTTTGTGCAACAGCAGGAGTGCTTCAGCGTTGGAAGTTGTTCTCAAAAAGGTCAGTGGACTTGTTATGGGGGTCGCATGTAGCAATGTTGCAGAACTTCATGAGGCATCTGTTACTGCACTACATGGTCTTGCGACCATTGATCCTGATCTTATTTGGCTCCTATTGGCTGATGTATATTTTTCTATGAAGAAGAAAGATCTACCTTCTCAGCCCTCATCAGATTTATCAGGTATCTCTCAGATTTTACCCCCTCCCCTATCCCCTAAAGATTACCTTTATGTACAGTACGGTGGACAAAGCTATGGCTTTGATATCAACCTCTCCGCTTTGGAGAATGCATTCAGGAAACTGCATTATGAGGTTTTTACTTACCAAATGTATGTATGATATAACTGAATATATTTTGTTTATATTTCTATGACGCATAAAGTTTTACGTGAAAGTTCCTACCGAATACTGCACTGTCCAAAAACAGCGCGAGCCTGACATTGATGATCAATCCATAAAATTAGAAGCTCAAAAATGATAGCTGGCCGTAGAATCAGCTATACGCTACCTGTACGCATGGAGTACTTGTAATGCACTGCGAAAAGGTACAGGTGTGGTGCGAGAGGAAATCCACGAGTCAAAGCCTTGGCTCCCAACTTTTAGCCTCCAATCGCCGGCTTCTTGTTATGCTTGAGGGTAAAATTAGATTAAATATCCCCTACTCTAATTTCCATAGGAATATCCACGGTGCAAATGTGGAGCACTGAACTTAAGAGGTTTGGTATCATTTTTTTTTAATGAGTTTTGATTTCTTATTTTTTAAAACATAGAAATTGAAAGAAAAAGTACAAAAATTTTAAAAATAACTCACTAATATAGTACAGAATTGAAAAAAAAAAGGTATAAGAATAAAAAAATAATACAAAAATTAATATAAATATTTATGCTATTAACGTTTTATACTTTTGCGGATTATTTAAAGGCACTCTTTATAGAACTTAATTAGAAAAATTATAGAAGATTTAAAATTTAATTAGAAAAATTATGAACGGTTTAGGATTACAAGTATTCAAGATAATTCTATTTATAGTCTTAAATTTTTAATAAATTTTCAAATTAAATCATAAATTTTACACAATTTTTTCAATTAAATTCTATAAAAATTGCCTTTGATTAATCTATATAAGTATAGGATTTCAATAGGAAATTTTAAAGTTATAGGATCCAATTGAGAAAATGGTGAAAGGTTTAGGAGTAGAAATATAATTATCTCTATAAACGTTGTTTATAACTTTGACAAAAGTCTCCTTTCCATGAGTTGCTTTGAAGATTCTTAGGACGGAGTTCTTAAATTTCAAATATAACCATAATTTCTTTTCTACAATAACTTAATTCACAAAGGTATAAGATTAATTAATTTGTTTTCCCAGAGGAGTGGAGAGTATAAGTTTGTTAAAGAAGTTGTATACACAAGATAAAATTAATCACATTTTTTCTCTATTTAGAAGAGAGATTTTTTTATTGATGTTATAAATTGTCTACAATTAACAGCTAACTTTCATTGATGCAATGATTATGAAGTCACTAGTTAGTAAGGCTTACCAATTGATTACCAATTTGTTGGTCGAATCTTTTCAAGAATCTCTTGTTGCAAGATTCGCTAAAGAAAATTGAGTTCGTTAAAGATAAAAGCATGTTAAAACTATTTGCTTGGTGTTTTAAATCTACTCCCTAGCCTTTGAGTTGTAATCAATAATGATGAGAATTTATTAAAAGTTATGCCGGAAACATCTCAAAGGACTATATATAAACATTTACTCAATTAAAATTCTATATATAAAATTTTGGTTACCGATTAGTTAGTTTTTTGCTCTTTATTTTCATGTTACATAATTATAATTATTTTGTTTATTTTACGTCAATTTTAAATAGAATGTTATTTATATCTAGAAAATAATTATAATAGTACAAAATTACTATTACTATAATGTACTTCATATAACATTATAACACATAATATAAAGACGAGTTGATGATGACAAATATAAGTATTTAAACTTTCTTTAAAGCTTGTATATATGTTTGTAGTGTGTCTATGTATATACCATAATTCAAGTTATGACGTACAAAAATAGGAATAAACAAATGAAAAACATAAAGATAGAAGTAGAAAACTGTTAATTCTTATTCCTTTTCCATTATTTTTCATTTTTTTGCCTTCTTATCCTTTCATTTCCTTGAGCTTCTTGCATTCTCGAAAAATGCAAATTCAATTAACAAATCTCTATGCAAGTTCCAAATCAGTTGTGCCTCGAGCAGCTTCAACGATGGGAAATTCAACCTTCTTCAACAATCATTTGTTAAATTTCTATCTTTATTCTTAACAAAAGAAGCAAGCTCTTTAACTATATCAAAATGGTTTTAATGTAAATCCATATGAATAGTCTTTACATAAAGACCTAACTCGAGGACTGTAGGCAATGATTTGGCAGGAGGGTGTCACAGAGGGAGGTGGTGGTAATGGCTTGATGGATGGTAGGGTGAAGTGTGTAAGAGGAGGGTTTTATGGTTTAGGATTTAAGATTTAGGGCTATGTATGACAATGTCTAGAATAATAAAATATGTTACTACTAAAATTTTTATCTTTTGTGATATTAGTAACTATTAAATTAAATATAAGGATAAAGTAAGAAATGAGAAAATTAAAAAAATTGAATAATTAAAGGATAAAGAAAATGAATAATGTAGAGTACATTTGCAATTTAAGTGAAGAACTAAGAAAAAGGACGAATCAAGCATATAAAGAATTTAAAAAATCATTGTAATCCTTCTTGCAACCTTATTTTAGTCATTTTGGTAAATTAAGGCTTCAATTATTGTATGATCATTTGCAATTAGTGTATATTACATATATTTTGTATAATTAAGAAAAAATTTGGGAAGGTTTTATAGAAAAACCCTCTTAATGCATCAAGATACTCTTGGAAAACTTTTGAAATGATTTTGAATCCAATTTTTGTCAAAGAATTATGTTTTGATCATTAAAATTATATGATAATTTTTGAAAAAAAACTTATTTATGAAGGTTTGGTCAATTAATATTGGATTTAAGTTACTAATGTTAGAGTTTTTAGATAGATTGGTCTACTAGTGTAGTAATGTGGTTGACTAATGTCTTTTGATATCATATACAGTGAATTTGTGATGATATTGGTCAACCAAAATAGCATATTAGTTGAACGATGTTTCAAAATAATCATCCAATGCCATTGTTACTAGCTGTTGTAATTGTTACTAATTACTAATTTGATTATTTTGAATATAAATAGTCATATATGAGTTATAAGAAGTAATTTAAACAAAATAAAGTGTTAAAAAGACCCTTGAGAAGTTAAAAAGAGAATATACCCATTGCAAAACATATATTGAACCTTCGTTCATTGCTTTGAGTAAGAGGAATATTTTGAGTTGTATAATTATGTAGTTTTTCGAATTGTGAGATTATTTAGGATACACATTATGAGAGTTCCTTTTCACTTTGAACAAGATTTGCAAAGACTATGCTTCAGTTATGGCAAAGAAGATATTATATTAAGAGTTTATCTTCACTTACTGAAGTAAAAAGATAGTGAATTCCCATGTCAAGTATGGGGAGTTGACATAAGCTATATTTTGTTTGGTAACCACTGTAATTTAATTTTTTTTCTCTCTTTCTATACTTATTTTATTATTATTGTATTTTTTAATGTTTTTTGTATGAAATATCATAATCATTCATTACAGTAAAAAATTCATTTTTTATTTTAGACATAAGGCAAAAAGTTAACTCACACAGTTCACCCCTCTTATGTATTATGTAGTGACCAATAATCAATATAAGAGTGGGTTTCATTTATTATTTATAGATTTTTTAATAACATTTTGAGAAAATATCATTATGGTACAATTAATTGTCTTTTTTTAATTAAATTAGTGAATGTATAAGTAAATCTCATTTTCTAAAGGTGAAAATTACATATATTAGATGTTGAACTCAGGGAAATTTCAATATTAGTTTTGATGATAAGAAAAAATGCTTATTACTATCAATTGCTTTATGGTGAGGGTTTTAAAAGATAGGTTCATTTGATGATAATCTAAAGTGAAAAGAATGAAATTAAATGGTAAACTTTAGCATAAAGCAAGATCAAGAAAATTAGGACCTTTAAGAGGTTTATTTAGGTAGTTTAAGCTTGTTTGCATGTCTTACGTAATGTTTTAATAACTTTATGGTCTCAAAATTGCATTTTCATTGAATAAGTTTTTTCAAAATATGCATAAAGTTTCATTGATCAATAACTTTTCTGTTTTTAAGTTTCATTGATGAGCCTTGATCACTAAAATTACTTTAAAGAACTTTTTGAATTTTATTAAGTCAAGTTTATGTAAAAAGGATGATTTAGGAAATTTTAGAGAACTTTACAAAATTTAGAAGTTTTTAAAAGTTGGAAAAGGTTTATAAATTGTCATACGCCAAGACATATTTTGTTTTTTAATCCAATTAAAAGGTTTTCTAAAATATTTTTTAGAAAGTTCTGAAACTTGTGAGAATTAATTTACAAGTGAAATAAATTGTTTTGGAGTGTTTTTAACCAATTAAAAAGGACGTAAAATCTAGTAATTAGTTATTCAGAACTATTAATTGATTGATGGTCGAGGATTGGTTAACCAGTTGTAGAAATTAAGTAGATTGGTCGACTAGTTTGCGAAAGTGGTTAACCAATCAAGATTGTAGATGAGTATCGACTAATTCCAAGTTCTATAAAACAACTGTTTTGATGGGTCTAACGAGTAAAAAACAATTCTAACGGGTTTCAAACTAAGGAAGGTCATAAATATGAGTCACAAAGTTGGTTGAATAATTTTTTAAAGTCTTATGAGTGTTTTGAGCATTAAAAGTGATGAAAGCTAGAATTAAGTTATTTTTGAGCATTCATTACAAGTGTTTGTGATTTTGGGAAAGAGTTTTTATATTTGCAGTTATCAATCCAAGGAAAATTGATTTGTGTTAGTTTTTAAGAGCTTTCAAGCAGTTTATAAATTCATTTTTCATCTTGATAAGCATTGTGAATATTTTAGCCCTCAGTTAGTAGATTTTCAAATAAGACACCTTTGAGGTGTGTGTTCACTTTGTAATGGGACTTTTTGATTGATGGGATTAGTTGTTTAAAGGTTACTTTTCACCTTAAAAATAAGATATGTAAAAACTTTCTCTTCACTTTTGCAAAAGAAGATTGCTTTTATAAGTGTTACTCTTCACCTAAAGAAGATTTTTGTTAGTGAATTTCAATAATGTAGTTGGAAAATGGATGTAGAGAATGGTTTTCTTATCGAACTATTATAAAATTTAGTCTATTGACTCTCTATTCCCTTGATTTTTATAATAAATGCTTATGCATTTTATTTATATTCATGTTATGATCATTGACATCGTTATACACATCATTTAGGTTAAAATTGTGCTTAAGAATTGCATTTTTCAAAAAAAAAAAAAAAGTTTAGGTTTAAGTTTTAAAAACTTTTTTAATCACCTCTGATATGCCATTAAGGCTAACATTAGAAAACTAGGATTAAACATTTATTTCTATCTAAAGGAGTTTATCTTTGGGAAATTATAGAGAATGGTTCATAAATCTTAATATAAAAAAAACTATAGATAAAGTGATTAAAATAAAAAAGGATAGAAATGAGTGGATATGATCAGATACTTATTGAATTTAATAGTAAGGGATACATATTTTATGTTTGTCCAATAAGTAGGATTGAATCAATAGAATGCACATGTATGTGACAGCTTAAGAGATATAGCATACACTTGAAATCATATATAAGGGCACTATGTAAGTTAAATAGAGAAAAATGAATATGCTTATGCAACAATATGAATTATTTTATGTGGAATATAATGAATCAATTTCTAACATATCTGCTTGCTTCATTTATATTATAACCCTTTTAAAGCTCTTACCTTATTATCTTAAATTGGAGAGAAAATCACTTAAGACTTTGCCAAAAGTTAGAGGGGAGAGGGTAAAGGTGATGACTATATAAAAAGTTAAAGATTGGAGCACCTTACAATTGAAAGATTTAGTTGGGTCTCTCCTTATCTAAGATATGTGGATGAATAAATTGCATGAAGAGGTAGTGGTTCAAAAAAAAAAGGGTGTGGTGTTTAAAGCCCCAAAAGATGAGAAAAGTGACGATGAGTATATCCATAAGAGTCATGAGAATGGTATAAAGCTTATCGTAAAGGAATTCAAGAAGTTTTTAAAGAAGAAGAGGGACAAACAATTGAGGAAGAAGAACAAAGCATTTGAAGCCACCTAGCATGACATTATTAGTTTATAGGGTGAGGAATTCAAAAATATTGCAGTGAATATGTTCTTTATAGCCAACAATAACATGGTACCGTCTTATTTAAACTCTTATGAAGATAATCATAATTGTGATGTGCAATTTTCATATGATGAGTTAGGTGACCGCTTAGAAGTCATGAGTTTGAAAAGTAAGAAATTATGTTCCGAGCATAAACGAAGTTTAAATCTCTTATATGTATCTGTGATTGAGAATGAAAAAGTTAAATTGATGTGATATGTATGATGTGGTAGATTTTAAGAGTGTAGTTGTTAACGAAAATGTGCTGTGTCGATTTGATATCGCTAATTTAACTAAAATAAATCAATCAATTAACATAAAAATCAAATTTAATACCAAAACAAATTCACGACAGTATACCGGTTGCAAGTAATAAAGTGGAGCACATTTAAGACTCCAAAATGTCGAACCCACAGAGAACTAATTTGCATGAATACTAAGGCAATTGAATTACAATTATCTAAGGGAACTCAAGGCTTTAATTGAAACGGGTTAGATTAACCAAAACAAACCTAAAAATGTCCATCTTTGCAATTGCAATCCAAGTGATCTAAGGATTACTAATTGATTAATTTGCTAAGGACAAGGCCTAAATGCCTTAAGTAAGTTATGAAAGTATTGGAACTTCTGATCTAGGGCCTTCACCAAATCAAGACAAAGCTATGGTCAAGATAAAGCTATGGTTCTGATCTAGGGCCTTCCTAGTTTATAGTTTGGTCCACTCATAAATTAATAGGAAGTAGGCTTAAAGTTCAAGAAGTTTCTAATCCTAAAAACCATATTTAAGATTAGTACCCTCATCATATAACCAATCAATGGTCATGTATTAATTAAAATTATGTTATTTACGAATTTTTCCAATAAATTAAGTGATTGGTCCTCTAATTAATCATCTAAGATCATATCCTTAGTGATCAAGTTAAGATATGCTTTAAGATCTCACATAAACAAAGATTAAGATCCAATTATGTGATAAATATTCACTTAAGACATTTAAGAACCTGTCCCTAGCTAGAATTTATCTCAAAACATCATACATAAACAAGAAAAATGATATTGAAACAAAACAGCCAATGTTCTTGAATATATATGAACAAAGGAGTGCAAAACAAGGGATTTAATGTGTAGGAAGCACCAAATGATGAAAAAAACTGATAGAAAGCCTCCCAACACGTCTATAAACTCCCTTGAATCATTAAAACAACCTAAAATTACGA
>JAOXYD010000002.1:13263842-13274191 GCA_028565735.1 Pinacopodium congolense
AAAAAATAGTACAAAACTAACTATTCAACTAATAAGAAATAGAAAACCAAAAATAAAAGCTCAACTAAATAGACCCTTAATGTTTCTAAAGAGTTGAAAATTTCATTTTTTTAAGATTTAAATTTTTTAGCCAAATTTTTTTGTTTATATTTATACAAATAATTTTTATTTATTAAATTAAGAGTGACTCATGCTTAATGTATGTGGCAAGAATACAAAGTTAGATAACAAAGACTATACTTTTATGCTAGATTAGTTAAATCATAAAAATGATAATCATAAAGTTGCATAGAAGGATATACGTATCCTTTTAACTATTAATTATATGGAACTTGTGAAATTTGTTGGATTGATGGATGACTAAATCATCCTTTAGTGAAAGGGAGATTATGGTATTAAATTATTATGGATAATACATATGATGTATGGGATGTGATAATAATTCATAAAACGATTATTACTTGTTTTTTATTAAATGTATTATTGATTTTATATGATATAGTCATGTGTGCTTAATGAAATATTAAGCTAAATTTAAAATTTTTAAAATTGTTAAATCTAAGTAAAAATTAGGCATTAAGAATGTTTAATCACTCCTAAAAAAATTGATATGGAAAGTTACACTTAGATTTCCTTGGATATCTATAAAGAATGTGATTTCTAGTAATTGACTCCACGACTAAATTTTATAATAGTATGATTTTACGTAAGAGAAATTTCACAAGTTATGATACTATATTGTATAATGTTACCTTACTATAGTTATGTCTTGACACATCTTACCTTATGTAGTTCCATCTAAATAAATTAACATGATTCCATATGACATATGGAATGGTATAATCTAAAAGAGTTAAAGTTAATGGTTTTGGGATGTGATGCTTAGTTGAAGAATATAATATCTAAAAAGTTTATAACTAAATTGGAAATTTAAAATTATCAAATATCAAAAAAAGTTGGCTACAATCTTATAAACCCTATTGAAGAAAACTGTTTGATTCAATAAATACTCGTGAGGAGAATAGTTCTCTAGATAAGTAGTAGGAGTAAGATGAAATTTGAAATAGTTCAAATCTCATAATAATACATCTGAATGGAATTAGTACCTTTATTTTATACATATGATGTATGCTTAAACGGTTAAAAGAAGTTGAAAGATTCATTTTCATGATGAATTCAAAGAGTTTGCTTTAAAGTTTATTGTGAATTTATCATGCCATCAGGAAGATTAGTGGAAGTATAATTACAAGCTTTAGTTGAAGTATGTAATGACATATGGCTCATTAAGAATAATAATTCATAGTTTTAATTGTTGAAGGTGTGATAATCCAATATAAACTCTTAGTTGGATATGAGAAGGTGACAATAAAAATTTTAGAAATAAAGATCTATAAAGATATATACAGAAGTTGCTTATATATTCTAATATAAATATATAGATAATGTGTTAAAGATATTTAGAATTTGGGATGTTTAATACTTATGAAGCATTAATGATATTATTCTACGTGTGAGTTGATATTTAAGTTTAGGATTTTAAGACTTTAGTTTTAGTTTGACAAGAACAAAAGTACATTTTAATTAAAGTACAATTATTTATAGCAATATTATTTGAGTTAAAAAGGTTCCAACATAGAATTAATTGCAAGCTGGGATCCATTTTTAATTTAGTGGAAATGATTTTTTAGATGATGAAGTTCCTTAATGAATTAGGTATAGTTCTTTGTATTGCTCAAATAGTAAAGTACTATAGAACATAAAAGCTATTAGGTATACAAAAGGAACTAAGGTTTCATCAATGATCCAAATGTGTATTTGGATATTCCTTTTAATTATGGTGATTATTAAGGTGAAAATTATAAAGTTTAAACAAGTATCCATTAAAAAGAATTTTGTGAAATTCTCACACTAAACTATTATTCCAATAATAATATGAATGCCATATAGCGATATGACATAAGATTCTTAAAGCAATTAACTTTGTGTAATTGAGAAATTATTGGTTTATACCCTACAATCAATCAGTTAATTGTATATTTATGACATATTTGATCAATAGCATTATATCTTATTTATATTTTTTTAATAAACTAATTTATAAAATAAAGTCTATAGGATAAATATACTTTTGCCAATGTAATTATAATGGAGATTATAATTATAAAATTCATATTGTAATTAGATATGATCCCTAAATTATTCCTAATAGTTGCTTTATTAAGACTGGACATAGATAGAACGAATTTAGCACACATTATTTTTTTTTCCTATGAAAGTAGTTAATCTCTAAAACTAAAGTATAAAGATACTTAAACAAATATGTGGGTACTTATTATATAATAAATTCATTGAATTGACCCGATATGAAAATTCTATATAGAATATTGCTTGTATGTCTAACTATGGAAATGCTTATTATGATAATTATATAAGTGATCTTTAGGCTTAAGATCTCCAAGGTATTTCATATAACAATTTTTATGTTTTGATACTACTTTAGATATATTTTAGGTGAGCTCGTCGTAAGCTACTAAATTATTAAATACCTAACTACACCTAACTAAGTTGCTAGGGTGAGTCAGGATCGATCCTACAGAGAGTTAGTAGTGGTTGGGAGCTATTTCTATTGTTTCGTAAAAAAAAGAAAATAAAAAAACCCTTGGAATTGAACGACATTAAAATAAAGAGGAACAACAAACAATGACCACAAAACGAATAAACAAAAACACATAAAAGAAATAAACAAGTGATAATAAAAGAAAGCTAGGCGGAATATAAATCTAGGATTCTGAACTTATAATTAATCCTCGAAATAAATAATTTATGAATAGTCTAAAATTCTAGTCTATAGGTTTGAACAAGCTCTCAAACCCTCAGTTCCTCCAATTTTATAAAGGTCTTATATGATAAAAAACTTACCCCAAACCATTAGGCAACCTAGAATAAGTTCTCTAAATTTAATGACGTGGCAGATTTAACACAATAGGAAACAGCTAACCTAAGCCATAATCTCGCAAGTTCGGATTGTGTAACTTAGAGAATTGGAATCCTAAACTAGTTGGTTAAGTATCCTAACAAATCTGACTAGCCTATTGCCACTTGTGGAAATCGTTAAGGACAATTACGTATCTCATGGCTCAATCCTAGCAACTGAAATAAGAATCATACCAAGGGTAGCTAATCCTAAGCATTAATGCCTAATTCATGACATTTATGTGGAATTCCATTTCAATCCTAACCTAAATCACAAATTCCATTCAATTCCTAATCAATTCTCACAATTATTCATCTAAAATTCCATTATTAACTTTCAACACAAGACTAAACTAGCTAAGTATAACTAAAATAATTAAAACTAATATTAAGAAAACTAATAACATAATAAAACAAGTAAAATAAAAGGCTGAAACATTAAATAATCACAAGAAAATAACAAACAAAAAGCTGCAAAATTAAATAAAGCACTTAGATTAACATAAATTAAGCATTCCATTAACAAATAACAATGACTAAGGTTTAATATAAATATTTAAACAATAAAACCAAAAACAATTATTATTTCAAGACTAAAACAAGAAATAAAGAGAACAATAACAAAAGAAATGGAAAATACAAACAAAAAATGAAAAAAAAAACTTAAGAACTAAATAAAGGAAACTAAGAAACTAAGAAGAAGAGGAGAAAATACGGCTAAGGCTCTTAAAAACTAAAGAAAATGGAGCCCTCTCTTTTTAAATCATGGAGATCGTATATATATATGTGGGGCTAGGGTTTGGTACTCTTTTTTTTTTTCAAGCTTTCATTCCACTGTTGTTTTATTCTCCTTGCCTTGCATTTTATCTTCTTATGTTAGAAAGAGTGGGACACTTGTCATGAGAAGAGAAGCTTCATCCCATTTAAACATTTTTTTTCCTTTTCTTCATATGCTTTTCACATTTTCATGCTTTTTAGAAGACTTGTTTTTGCTTTGTGATTTTGTCTTCTTATGCATGAGTTAGTGGGACACTTGTCCACTAAAGAGAAGAGCTCCACTCCTCCTTTTATGCTTGAAACCATATATGTATTGAGAAGAAACTCTTACATTTTGTCTTTTATGTTTCATATAATGGGACATGTGTCAAGCCATCAAGCTTCCCTTTTCTCTTTATATAAAACATTTTTAGCTTTCCTCCATGCTTCTTTATTAAACGCCACTTGTCCTTTCCTTCTTTATGCTTTCAAGGTTTTTTGTTTTGCTCTCCTAATCATGTTTCACTCCATACATTTTTAGCTCCTCTCCATTAAGCTTTTGTCGCCACCTTCTATCAGCTTTTAAGCATTTGATTTATCTTGTTTTAAACCACATGCCGCCACCTTCTTAAGCTTTTAAAAGCTTTAATCACATTTTGAGCTTGTTTTCATAATGTGCCGCCACGTTGCATGCTCTCCACTTCAATAATAAATAATGTTGTCGTTTTAATCCCATGCAAAGCTCCTTGATGTCAATTTTGGCTGCCACCTTCTTATATATGAAAAGCTCCATGCCATGCTCCTTTTGGAAAGCTTAATCAAGTGATGTCATTTTTTTGCTTGTCACTTTGCTCCTTTGCTCTCCAAATTTCATACTTTTCGTCAATTTTTGTATTCCATCATTAAATCCACATGTAAAATTAATAGGAAAAGAAAATGAGAAATTAAACATAAAAATAAGACTGAATTCAAATGAAATAACATATAAAAATATAACAAAATTCATTCCTATCAAATACCCCCACACTTGAACCATTACTTGTCCTCAAGCAATAAATCAAACGCTTCACTCTAAGAACTTTAATCAAGAGTTAATAGCTAATCTAGCATAACAGAAATCAATTAATGATTTTAACCTAATTCACCAATTTCATCTCTATCTTGATCAAAAACAAATTAATCACAAGAAAAGAACATAGTTAATCAAAATTAAACCTAATATGCATAATATCCAACATTCAAGTCCACATAGGTTATCATACAAACTAATCAAGGATGCTCAAAACATCAAAACACAAATGAAAGCACGACGCAATTTGAGATTTGAACAATGCTTGATTGAAAGGTCATCTAACTTTTTGACACGAAGGTGAACATTTGTTATTAATACCTAGGGTTACTAAGTAGATCACCATTTTCAAATGGCTAAAATCGCCATTCTTAACTGTAACCTTACATTAGGTTAAAGCCAGTGGAGTGAGAATTGCCCAATACAAACAACAATATAAAAGAACAAAGATTTTTCTTATTCAACAAAGTAAAGATACTTTCAACAACATGATAACAAGAATACTTTTCTTTTCTTTTTTCTTTTTTCTTCTTTCTTTTTCTATTTTGCTATTTTTCTATTTTTCTATTCTTTTCTTTTCTTTTCTTTTCTTTTCTCCTTTTCTTGTCGTTCGACACTTGAATCGAAACATTCCATCTCACATTCATATGACAATCCATAAAAAATAAACTTAAACATTAAATATCATATAAATAGGTCACTAAACACATGCAAGGCACTCAAAAGAAAATAAAAAACAAAAAAAAAAGAGTTAGCATCATTTTAAGAGTCAAACAAAGCTCCTCAAATCAAAAGTATCAACTTCATTCAAGTACCACAATTAATGATTAACTAAAGATCAAAATCATTCAAGCTACCACATTCTCCTCATCATCGTCAAACTCACAACAATCTAAGTGTTCAAAAAATTTTCTTAACTTGCCCCACATCCACACTTAAATAGGACATTATTGCTAATGTCACTACATCAATGAAAAACACAAAGGATGGGAACAAGAATACTCCCTTAGAGAGGTATATGAAGTGGTAAAACCAAGAGCACAACTTCCTTTGTGAAGAACAAGTAGCCCATCTTCTTCTTAAAATAAAAACACACAAAAAGCAAATAAAACACTCAAAGAAAACCAACCAATAGATATTTACAAACACAAACAAAAATAAAAGGATACGGATGGAGTGCCTCCCATTAAGCATTTAGTTAAGGTCATAAACTTGATCCCTAATAATTACATCATCCATTGTCAAATGGATGCTTAAGCCCAATAGAAAACAAGCTTAAACTCCATGGGGGAGCTTGGAGCAAGTTCCCTCGAAATAGGCTCATTCTCAGTATGATGCTGTAAGGATTCTGAGGAGTAGAACTTCATTATTTCGCTGTCATACTCTAATGTCCACTCTCTCCAATAGGCATCACCCTTCATACACTAGGATGGTTCTCGTAAGAGTATTTCCAATGGATGTAGAGACTCGACATCTTACTCGCCACCTTCAATCTTCAGCTCGCTCACCCAAAGCTCATTCATTAAGTTAGCATAATGTGGCTTTTCCTCTTTCTACTTCTCTTCTTCTTATTCTTCTTATTCTTCTTCTTATTATTATTCTTCGTCTTCTTCTTTCACCTATAAAGAACTAGGACAAGGAAATGAAATTCGGTTAGCAATAACATAAACTGCATTACTGACCTTAGGAGGTTGCACACTCTCCATCTTTTCTCGAACTAATGGCTCTTTCTCTCCTAGCTTCTCTTACTCTTCCTCTATGGCTTTTGGGTACCCCTATTGATCTCCACTCTCTAATGGATAATCAAACACCTCCTCTTCTGGGGTTCCCTCTGATTGGCTAAGCATACTTTCAGACACTTGGACTTCTAGGCTCTAAACCACATCAGCTAAGTGGCTTAATTGATCTCCTAAGGTCTTCAAGCTACTCCTTGTTTGCTACTAGAATTAAAGAGTGCTAGTCGCTAAGCGTGTTACGATCTCCTCCAATGACACCCCACTAGCTTATAATGGCGATGATGGAGGTAGAGGCTCTAACTGGAAGTATGACTTACTCTAGTAATAACACGACGAAGAATTGAACCTATACTGCGTATCTTGCAAAAAAGGACATGTACAAAAAGGATAACTTAAAAATGAGCAAACTCCACATACCTTAACTTGTTGTTTATTCATAGGTACTTACGCAATTAATAGTGTGAAATTCGTCACTTGATGCTTAAATTTGGAAGTAGTAAAAGAATTAAATGTATTATAAGGATAATAAGAATAAGAATCAAACTCATAAGCACGTTAATAATGATCTATTGCTACTAAAAGATCTAAAAATAAAAAAAAGCTCTGAATCAAAGACAAACAAAAGATAAGATGACCAAAAACAACAAAAAAAACAAAAACAATAGTAGAAATAGTTAAAACACAAGTGTCAGCTCCTCGGCAATGGTGCTAAAAATTTGGTGAGCTCGTCGTAAGAAACTAAATTATAAAATACCTAACTATACATAACTAAGTAGTTATGATGAGTCAGGGTTGATCCTACAGAGAGTTAGTAGTGGTTGGGAGCTATTTCTATTATTCCAAAAAAAGAAAATAAAAACAAATCCTTGGAATTAAACGACATTAAAATAAAGAGGAACATCAAATAATGAACACAAAACGAATAAGCAAAAAACACATAAAAGCAATAAACAAACGCCAATAAAAGAAAGCTAGGCGGAAGATAAATTCAGGAATTTAGACTTATAATTAATCCTCAAAATAAATAATTTGTTATTGGTCTAAAATGCTAGCCTATAGGTTTGAACAAGCTCTCAAACCCTGAGTTCCTCCAATTTTATATTGGTCCTATATGATAGAAAACCTACCCCTAACCACGAGGTAACCTAAAATAAGCTCTCTAAATTTAACGACATGGTAACTTTATCACACTAGTGAACAGCTAACCCAAACCACAATCTTGTAAGCTCGAATTGTGTAACTTAGAGAATTGGAATCCTAAATTAGTTGGTTAAGTATCCTAACAAATCTGACTAGTTTATTGTCACTTGTGGAAATCGCCAAGGAGAATTACATATTACATAGCTCATTCCTAACAATTAAACTAAGAATCATACCTAGGGTAGCTAACCCTAAGCATTAATTCCTAATTCATGACATTTATGTGGAATCCCAATTCAATCCTAACATAAATCACAAAGCTCATTCAATTCCTAGTCAATTCTCACAATTATTCATCTAAAATTTCACCATTAACTTTCAACCCAAGACTAAACTAGTTAAACATAACTAAAATAATTAAAAACAAATATTAAGCAAACTAATAATATAATAAAATAACTAAAATAAAAGGATTAAAAATTAAATAAATCACAAGAAAATAACAAACAAAAAAGCAGTAATATTAAATAAAGTATTTAGATTAACACAAACTAAGCATTCTATTAACAATTAACAATGTCTAAGTTTTAATATAAATATTTAAACAAAATACACCAAAAACAATAAGTAAATAAAGAATAAAACAAGAAATAAAGAGAAAAATAACAAAAAATGGAAAATACAAAAAAACATAAAAATTACTTAAGAACTAAATAAAGGAAACTATGAAACTAAGAAGAATAGGAGAAAGGACGACGAAGGCTCCTAAAAACTATAGAAAATGGTGCTCTCTCTTTTTGAATCATTGAGGCCGTTATATATGTGTGGGGCTAGGGTTTAGTACCTTTTTTTTTCAAGCTTTCATTCCATTGTCATTTTATTCTCCTTGCCTTGCATTTTGTCTTCTTATGTTAGGATAAATGGGACACTTGTCATGAGAATAGAAGCTCCATCACATTTAAACATTTTGTCTTTTTCTTCATATGCTTTGCATGTTTTCATGCTTTTTGGAAGACTTGTTTTTACTTTGTGATTTTGTCTTCTTATGCATGAGTTAGTGGACACTTGTCCACCAAAAAGAAGAGCTTCTCTCCTCCTTTTATGCTTGAAACCATATATGTCTGGAGAAGAAGCTCGTGCATTTTGTCTTTTATGCTTCATATAATGGGACATATGTCAAGCCATCAAGCTTCTCTTTTCCTTTTATATAAAACATTTTAACTTTTCTCCATGCTTCTTCATTAAACGCCACTTGTCCCTTCCTTCTTTATGCTTTCAAGGTTTTATGTTTTACTCTCTTAATCATGTTTCACTCCATGCATTTTTAGCTCCTCTCCATTAAGCTTTTGTCGCCACTGTCTATTAGCTTTTAAGCTTTTGATTTATCTTGTTTTAAACCACATGCCACCACCTTCTTAAGCTTTTAAAATCTTTAATCATGTTTTGAGCTTGTTTTATAATATGTCACCACCTTACATGCTCTCCACTTCAATAATAAATGATGTCGTTTTAATCCCATGCAAAGCTCCTTGATGTCATTTTTTGGCTACCACCTTCTTATACATGGAAAGCTTCATGCCATGCTCCTTTTGGAAAGCTTAATTAAGTGATGCCATTTTTTTGCTTGTCATTTTACTCCTTTGTTTTCCAAACATCATGCTTTTAGTCAAATTTTGTATTCCATCATTAAATCTACATGTAAAATTAATATGAACACAAAATTAGCGATTAAACACAAAAATAGGAATGGATTTAAATGAAATAACATAAAAAATATAAAAAAATTCATTCATATCATCTAGTCATGGATAACTCATTTGATAGTTATTGGATATAGTATAAATTATATGGAGGTAGTTGAGCTATCAATAGGATTCATCAACCAAAAGTGATTAGAGGGAATGTTTTATTGTTCTCGATTAGTATTAATTTAGGAAATCATTGACTAAGGTAGAATGATACTTTGAAAATTCAAATATCATTAATGAAATTAATTACTAATAGTAAAGAACTAATATGATTGAACGTATATAGAGTAAACATTAATTTCATATTCTATGTCTAATCTAAACATTTTTTGATAAAAGAATTGAATTATACGGAAAAAAAATTATACACAAACAAATTAAGTTAAAACCACTTTGACTTTTTTAATATTCTTAAGCTTAGGATCTCCAAGGCATTTCATGTAGGAATTTGTATGTTTTGATACTACTTTAGATCTATTCTAGTCATGGACAACTCATTGGATATAGTATAAATTAGGGATAACAGTCAATTAAGTGACTAAGTTTTTTAGATTTTTTCAGTTAAGTGATTAAGTTTTAAAAATTTTCAATTGAGTGATTAACATTTGAAAAGTTAATTAGTTGAGTGAAAAAACTTAACGACGTTAGTCATTGATCCGACCCGACCCAATAAGCCTGATCTGACTTGGCCTACTCCAACTTTTTTACTTTTTCTGGTTAATTTTTTAAATGTTAATCACTCAAGTGAAAAAGTTTTTAAATATTAGCCACTTAACTGAAAAATGTAAAAAAAGTTATATTAATAACATAATTTAAATTTTTTAATATATATTCATTTTATAAATGAATGTTTTTACATAATATTTATAAATATTCTTAAAGTATTTAATTATTATTAATTAAAAATAATATTAATAAATTTAAAAA
>JAOXYD010000002.1:13305149-13315242 GCA_028565735.1 Pinacopodium congolense
TTATTACCTTATGTAAAATAAGCTAGTCTATACCCAATATGAGGTCTATCTCCTTCAATTGTAATACTAGTAAGTCGGCCTTCAATTTTGCCTCATCAATCCAAATGATACACCCTTTACAGACTTCCCCACTCACTATAATACTTCCTATTGGAGTACTCACTTCTAAGCCATATCTCATTACAGCTCTCTCACAATGCAGTTTAGAGGCCAGGTGTGGTGTAATGAATGAATCTGTAGATGCTGCATCTAATAATGCAAATGCCTCAAATTGAAAGATTTACAAAATACCTATAATAACATCTAGGAAGTTCTATGCCTCTTGTCTGGGGATGGTAAAAAGAGCTTGGCCTAAGACTGCAACTGGCTACTTCGTACCTCAGTCCTTGCTGAACTAGTTCTACCTCTACCCCTACCTCTCTATCATGTTCC
The DNA here is from genome assembly GCA_028565735.1 of Pinacopodium congolense. Taxonomy (NCBI): domain Eukaryota; kingdom Viridiplantae; phylum Streptophyta; class Magnoliopsida; order Malpighiales; family Erythroxylaceae; genus Pinacopodium; species Pinacopodium congolense. Next base: position 13,305,582 of record JAOXYD010000002.1, read on the forward strand.
ACTAGCTCTACTCTACTGGATAGTTGTCTCAGTTACTGATCCTTCTCTCACTCCATACTGTGCTCCAAAGATTGCAGGACAGTTTTGAAGCTGATGTTCAAGAGAGCCACATCGTAAACAAACTCCTGTTAACCTCCAACAATCACCACCATGTTTCTTTCCACAGTGCTCACAATTAGGCAGCTGTTGTCTTTGCCCCCGAGAATTCTTTCCTCTAAACGCCTGACCACTGTCACTACCAGTCCGAGTAAAGCCACCTCTTGGTCTAAATCCCAACTGTCTCGAATTAAATTATGATCATAATGATTAATTATTGCGTTTACTAAATCTCCTACTAGAAGTAGCTTTGGACTCACCCTGTCTCTTCATTTTGAACTCTTGCCTGTACTCTCCTTTCCCATCTTTTAGTAACTGTTCAATTCGAATGAAAGTAGCTTTCAACTCAGTAAAGCTATGCAAATTTGTAATGGCCTCTCTTATTTTGATCTCCATATTCAGTCCGTCTTCAAACTGCCTTCGCTTGTCTTCTTCAATCGGAATTAACGCAATGGCATATCCCATTAATTCGTTAAATGCCACCTTATATTCAACTATTGTCAGGCTTCCCTATTTCAGATTTAAAAACTCCTTCATTTTCCTATCTAGGTAAATCTTGGGCATATAGTTCTCTTTAAAAAACCTCAGGAAGTCTTCCCAAGTTAGTTGACAAGGTCGGACGGAACTATCAGGAATAGCGTTCCACCACTGATAAGCTGGACCTTGGAGCAGCGAGATTGCAGTTTTCACTGAGGTCAAGCTTAGACATATATCTACAACTTGTATTCTTTGAATTTCATCAAACTCATACTCTAAAGATATGTAAAATTGATCGTATTCGTGACATCGGAATTTCATATTGCACAGAGGCCTTTCACAGGCAGTGTTAGAGAAATAAGCATAACTTAAGTTCTAGTCACTCTTTTATTAAGACGTTTTCACTACGGTTAAGATCAGACCTATATCTACAACTTTTATGCTTTGAGTTTCTTCAAATTTGTGCTCTAAGATATCTAAAATTGGTCAAAAAAGGAAGAAAAATTTGAAACCTGAACTAATTTCTAGCAGAATCATATGTACTTCATCTTAACTCATCATCATACTTACTTCTCTAGCTAAAATTCCAACTCAAATATCAAGTTAAATAAGCTCTCCATACATGCTCAAAAATCAACAAAAACTCCAGAACACACATATTCTGTGGTTAGAGAAGAAAAAATGATCCAACTAAGGTTGCTTTGACATATGATACACCTAGGTGCTAGGTATCTCCTTCTTATAAGGCAATATGTCCCTATGTATGGTCTCCATTTGGCTTGCATTTTTGTTGCCAAATGACACCATTAGGTTAGGCCATTTATCACTCACTCATTGCTGCCATATGCCAACTAATTAGCTATGCTATTTATCACTTAATTTTCCATGCCAAATGTCACTAATTCATAAGCTTAAGCTTAATCATCTTAATTTTCCAGCACTTCATCTTAATTTTTCAGCCTTTCATCTTAATTTTCTAGCATTTCATCTTATTTTTTAATAATTTTTTCTAGACCAAATATACATTTAAATTATTCCAAGTAATTCCAAGTTTATTTCTTATAATCAATCAAACCAATTATACCAAAATTTAAGACATACACAAAACACAGTTCACATCATAATCATTTTTCACCATCATACCCGAGAATGAGTCAATTGAGTGCATAAACATTCTTTGCACTATAATAATTCCAAATTCCTAGGTGTATGCTAGTATTATGCATGTGATTTGCATAAGAATGAAATGCAATTCATGAATTTTGAACACTTTGATGCTATAGTCTAGGATTCTAATCCCCCAATTTGAAAAACTGGCTATTACAATTTGCCTACTTTGGAATGTTCTCCAAGGCTTCCACAAATAATAGACTAATATTCAAATTCTACTTCTCTAAGAATTATTATAATTGTGCATCCATGTAGTTCTTCTTTAATCTTTGTGAAAATTGAATCTTTGAGGCATAAGGTGGTGTTTTCACATATGTTTTTTTTTTCATTTTGGTCCTCCTTTTCTTGGCTTTCTTCTTTGTGGGTTTGAACTCTCTCATCAATTGGTTCTTAAAATTATTTTCCACTTATAACTTTGATGGCCTCTGGCTCTCCCTTTGATTGGAATCTTTATTACTTGGGAGACTCCCTACAGCTCTTGTAGACAATGCTTTTGCTAGCTACCTAAACTAAACCTCTAAATTGTAGATGAAAGAGGCATGACTCCTCATGGTATGGTAAAATTTAACTTCCTTCCTCTAATAGATCTCATATTAGTTTTTGAACTTGGAATTTAAAACATCCATCAACTTGTCCATCTTTGATTTCAACATTATAAGCCTATTGGCTAAAATCCTTGTGGGACTTTTTCTCTCATATGGTTCCCTTCATTGTTAGTTAAAAAAATTATATGGCTCTTCCACCTAGGATTATAAATATTAGAGTAAGGATTGTTAACTCCTCATTGTTGATCTCTTATGTAGTTCAATTACTCCATATTACTATTGTCCATTAAAAAGAAATAAACATTCACACAACTTTCTTACCCACATAACTCACATCCACATTGCATCACCTTCACTATATTTAAATAAGTGGCTTGTAAGCTGCTTAATTTCTTAGTAATTTTTGGCATTAGATCTTGAAAAGTTTTCACTAAATCCATTGAAAGCACTCCCTTCTTTTTTATGAAATTTTGTTAATTGCTCCTCTCTGTTGTCTAAAGGCAACTGTTATTCACCGTCTCTACTAATAAGTTATGTGTAACATATATTGTCTTCCTCATTAATAAACGTCTAGTTGTTGCATCTATGGCCCCTTTTATATGTAAGTTTACTCCACTGTAGAATGTTTACAACAAAAACTCCTTCAGTAAGTTATGTTGTGGGTAGATCCTTTGTAACTCCTTAAATCTCACTTATACTTCATATAAGGACTCTCATCACTTTATTGGAAGTTTGAAATCTCCTTGATGATTATTGTAGTATTTAGTCAAAAATACTTGCACCAATTGCTCCCATGTCGTGACATTCTCTAGGTTGAGACAGTTCAACTGTGCCTTAGCTCGATCTATCAGTATGATAGGGAATAATATCATGTTGACCACATCCTCTGACAAAGTATTGAATCTAAATGTGTCACAAATCTCCAAGAATTTAGCTAGGTGTATGTTAGGGTCTTCATTGGCCAATCCATAAAATTCCACATTGGTTTTATAGCATGTTCAGTAATGTTGGTTTAATTTTGCACTAAGGGTCTTGTGTTCCCTTATTGATTTGAATTAAATCTAGGTCTCATGAAGCCAATAAAAGTCATTTTATGTCCTCCTTGGCTCCTTTCTTTTGCCACTTTTTCATTTATAACATCTTGGTCCTTAGCTCTTCGAATTTCTCTTCATGTTTCGTGCTATTCGAAATATTTGTGTCTCCTAATGATCTTGAGCTCCTTAGGATTATTGTGTTCATGCACTTGCAATCACATAAGAAAAAGTATCAAACTCCTTAAATTAAAATAACTTAAATTAATGATCACAAAAACTTGTTTGTTTTAAGCTACATGGCAAATATACAGGCCGTATCTTATAGTATAACTGATATTATTCCTGTGAGGATTGACTATAGTTACCTAACAAACTCAATTACCCTTTTTATGAGGTAAACAAAAAAATTCAATATCTAAAAATTAAAATAAACTAACTAAATTGGACAAATAAAAGACAACTTGAATTTAAAGTTACTTAATTGTGGAAACTTAGGGATTCTTCTATCCTTGTTTTGTCCTCCCATAGCCTAATTATTTTAACTATTCTGATCCTATACATACTTTGATTTTATTACCTCTCTTGAGATCTAGTCAAGTAATTCTAATTGAAATAAATATAATTAGGGATGGAATCTCTTGATTCTTAAAATTACTCCTGAAAACACAATTGGATTTAAAGCAATCCTAAGGATAATTAATGAACAATCAAGATCTCTCTTCAATTACTTATTAATTTGGTATTTATAAATCTAATAAGGTAAGAACTGTTGCTTTACTATATCTTCACTGCCAAAATTTTATAAAATTGTCCTATTTATGTATTCTTTTGATCATATTGCAAGTTCAAATTTATTTGGATTTAATTGGAATGAAAATAATAAAAAAGAGCTTAAAATGCAAATGGAAGCAATTTCTTGATTATTTTGAGGCACCTTTTTAATCACTTTAAGGACTTAAAGAATCATGTTATAAAGTTCCACACTAATTTCCACCAGGGTTATTTGACAAGCCATAAGGAGTGCACAAAGGAAAGCATAAGAAAATCTCAATTGAGCTCCAGATTTAATACAACTGGATTTAGGAACACATTAGTGAGCTTTCAGAGCTCAAAATGCAATGAAAATTTACAGGATGCTAGAACATCATGTGAGGAGTCTACAAACCAAATTTCTTGGCCATTGGAGTCGTATAAAAGGCGTTAGAGTAGAAAAAGTGAAAAGGGACAGAAGTTGTCAATTGCTGGGACTTAAGCAGAGCAACATCATTTTGTAAATTTTTAAAGGCAAACTTGACCAAGTTAAGGCCAAAATATCCCCAAAACCTTAGAAGCCTCTACGACATACAAATGGAGCTTAAACATATATAAAACAGGCATATTTAAGCTTTAAAAAAAGAGAAATACATGGTGGATTGAAGGGTGGTATTCCAATGAAAAAGATCAATTTTGATCTTTCTTTCTTATTTTGTATTGACTTTTGTTTTTCATCAATGGATGTGTGCTTTCTTATTGTATTCTTAATTATATTATTGAATATGTGAGCTTAATTTTTTTTTTATCTAGGGTTAGTATTTTATGGGTCTCATTTTATTGGAGGAGTTTTGCCTAAATAAAGTGTTTAATTTAATCTTTCTTTGATTAATCATCTTTTTTAGATTTTTAGATGGATAAAGGATCCATGACCGTGGGCTTTTAATTATTGGAAGATTAATTAGGTGATACAATTTGAATTAGGTGTTGATCAACTTTATAGTCTTTTGTAAAAGTTTATAGATCTAGCAAACTTCGATTTAGGCATCTTCAGGTTAATGTATTTTGCTCCAATTTGTTTAATATACCAAATAGATGAATTGAGTTTAAGAGAGAAAAGGTGGTTCCATGACCAATGATTTTTTTTTTTTTTCGTGATGAATGCCTTAAATCTATCCAACAAATTGTTTCTTATTTTTTTAGCCCATTGAAATGCAAAGTCCTAGCTAATTTATAATTGGTTAGACTCATAATTCATTAGCTCATGTTTAAATAAAATGTTATTTCTTTTTTTTAGTTAACTCCTTTCTATTTTCTTTTTTAAGCAATAAACTTGGATTTGTCTAGTTAATTAACATTAATTGATTTAGTATTATTATTAAGGGTCAAATTGATTGAGTTTTAATGGTTAATTTGTTGAATTATGGTTCCTAATTCAGTGTTTAAATGTTAAATTTATGTATTATTATGGTTAATTTATAGGATGGAGCTTGAAGATGGAGATTGGAGTGAAAATTGGAAGAAAATGCCTTATTCTAGACCATCAATAGTACCATCCTAGGGTCACATTGATGGATAAGTAGGGTGCCTTTGATGAGTTCAACATGTGTTGAACCACAGCAGTCTACATCCTATCGTAAGACGTTAGCGTACCCCGTTGTTGATGGAGTCAGTCAATAATATCAATCTTAAATCTCCAAAACTGCAGCTTAGGCGTGCTCTCCATCAATGCTCTTGTCTTATAGAACATGTGGGAGGCTGTTGAAGCTGTAAAAACAAACAAACAACTCATATTTAGCTATCAATAAAGCATAAACAAATTTAAAAAGAGAGAGACACTTTTGCTTCTATCTTTTTTGTTCTTGGTAGCATATAGGTTTCAAATACTTTGTTTACATATTGTATTTGGTTTTCTGAGTTTCTAGACATTGGATCTTATTTTTAAGACTCATATCTTAGTTTAGGAATCATCCAAGGGGTTTCTTAACATAGATTATCACTTATTTTGCTCCATTTTTCAGATTAATCAATGTTCAGGTTATTATGCTCATATCTATGAGTGTCTTTTGATTTTGCTACAAGATCTTGATGAAATAGAGCTTTGTTAGGGTCCAAAATCAAGTTGGAAGTTCAAGACACATCTAAAAGTCTTTTATGGATATTTTTGTAACCTCTAAGCTTTATTTTATAGCTCATATTTTTGTATCTATCAAGGCATGTTGCTTAAATTGTATATCTTATATGTTTTGATCAAAATGTATGGCTAAATCATTTTTATTGCTAAGGATTGCTACTTGTATGATTTAATAGAGCTTAAATACATGTTATAGATTCTTAGTTTTATTTATTAAATGTTTAAAAGATCTATTTTTGGGCTGGCCACATAGGACTAGAGTTTAAGACAAGTTATGGTTGGGAAATCATCTTAATTTGTTAGAAAAATCAATAAGCAACACAAATTAATCTTTTAATAACCAAACCTAAATTTGTTATGAGAGTTAGAGGTCTGAGATTAAAATTCTAGAACTCACCTTCTTGAAATTAAAGCCCATTTATTTGATTTGAAGCATAACCAAACTTTAAACGAGGTTTAATAGAGAAAAAGCAAAGTCTTATCTGTAGCTTTGTTTTGATTTTGTGAAGGAACTATAACCAGCCCTTAAATGTGTTTAAAGCTCAATTAAAACTTAAATCACCTAATCCTTAGTAATTTTCATATTTGCAATTTTTCATAAATTTTCAAAAGCAATTAAAAATCAAATTTGAAGTGTTTAAACCAAGTTAGGCTAGTTTAGCAATTTTAAGGTTTTAATCAAATTGTTTAGATTTTCCTAAATAATTGTAATCTAATCAACTTAGTAACTAAGCCTTTTTCCTTATGGGTTTGACATCTAGAGTCTTAAATTTACTCCACTTTATTATTTCTGCGATAGGTGTACTTGCCTACATTTTGTTGGTTTTCAAAGTAAAATCATTTCAAAATCGTTAAAATTTTCTAAGTCACCTAAGCAACGCAACAAGTTTTTGATGTTGTTGCAAAGGGTTACAGACTTAATATTAGGAAAATTAGTGTAAATTACTTTAGGATTTGTAAAAATTATTTTTATAATTTTTCTGCATTTATTTTCTATTTATTTTAATTTGTGATTTTTGCTTATTTTATTAGTCTTGTTATTTATTTGCTTTCATTTAGTTTCCTATTTAAATTTGTATTCTTACTTGGGGACGCAATCTCGAGCTAGTAGACTTCAATCTAGAACTGGAGTACACATTGAGGAAGAAAGAAAAAGAAACTCACGTAACCACATATGATCCTTTAGAACTAGGAACCTCGAGTCACACTGAATCAGAACCTGTAGAGATAGACCCTAAGGAACATGTAGTTGTAAGACCTCAAGTAGAAAATAGATAACTAACAATGATGAGCTTAGCTTTAGGGAATAGAGGTAGACCTATGGCTAGTATTATGCGGCCCAGAGTTAATGCCAATAACTTTGAAATTTGTGATTTTTTCAAAAGCAATGGGGTCTTTAATGATGCAATTAGACTTAGGCTTTTTCCCTTTGTCTGTTAGAGACAAGGAGAAAGTTTGGTTGTCAGCACTTCAATTTAGTTTCATTACTACATGGGATGAATTAATGAAGTTTTTCCTTGCTAAAATTTTCCCATATGCCAAAATAGTAAAAATAAAGATTGAGATCAGTTCATTCATGCAATGTGAAAATGAAAGTCTATACGAGGCATGGGAACGGTTTAGAGAGTTGATTGCAAAGTGTACAAGTCATGGATTTAACATATGACAGTAAGACGATATCTTTTATATTGGATTGACTCCTTCAACTTGTAACACCATTGATGCTACGGTTGCGCAAGATTGCAACTGAAGCCTATAATCTCAATGATGAAATGGATACAAATAATTTTCAGTACAATTCCGAGCGTCATCCAAGGAAGTCACATGGTATTCATGCAATTAATGACATAGTAGCTCTTATAGCTCAAATGAAAGTACTAAATAAGAAGTTGGATAGTCTAATGAGTGGAGCTGGTAGTAGTTCTCATAATGATGAATGTGATAGTTATGGTAGTATCTCCTATATATCATTAGAGTGTCAAGAAGGAAGTCATTCTGTCCAAGAAATAGAACAAGTCGAATTTGTTAGCAATTTCTATAAACAAAGAATTAACCCTTTTTCAAATAATTATAATCCTAGTTGGAGGAACCATCTTAACTTTTCATGAAGTAATAAACAAAATTACTTGTAACCACCAATCCTAGCATCAATTAAGAATCTAATCCTAACTTAAACATATATAATCTGATGAATCTAGAATGCAAAATCATGAGGCATCAATTATGAATCTAGAGACTGAAGTTGGACAGATTGCTTAACTATTATAAGAGAGGCTTCCTAGCAAGCTTTGTAGAACAACTAAAGCCAATAATAAAGAGCATGCCAAGGAGATTACTTTAAGGAGTGGAAAAGAGGTTGAAAGTGAAAGGAAAAAGTAAAACAAAAATGTAAACAAGTGATGATGGAGAGTAAAGAAGATGATAAAAATGAAAGAAGACATGACAGAAGAGAGAGAGCAAAAGAATAAAAAAAGAAGCAAGAAAAGGAAGATGAGGGTACAAGTTCAGATAAGCCAACCAGGTTATTTGCTGATCTAAATGTGCAACCATAAAAGCTTAGGATACCAAACCCTCAAAGGTTGAAGAATATGCATTTGGATAAGCAATTTGGAAAATTCATGGAGATATTCAAGAAACTTCATATCAATATCCCATTTGTTGAGGCAATTTCTCAAATGTCATCATATGCAATTTTTCAAAGGAAATTTTGTCCAAGAAGAGAAGATTGAAATAATATGAGATAGTTAAGCTCAATGAAGATTGTTCTTCTTTCATTTTGAAGAAGTTACCTCCAAAGTTTAAGGACCATGGTAATTTCACCATTCCTTGTACAATTGGTAGTTTACAAATTGATAGGGCTTTGATGGATTTTGGAGCAAGTATTAATTTTATTCCCTTATTCATTTTCAAAAAGTTAGGATAAGAAGAACCTCCACTATTGTCTCATTGTAATTAGCAGATAGATTAGTCACCTATACAAGAGGAATCATCAAAGATGTTTTGGTGAAAGTTAATAAATTCATTTTCCCTGTTAATTTCTTGGTTTTGGTTAGGGAAGAGGGCAGTACAGTGCCTATTCTCTTAAGAATGCCATTCATGGCTATTTCCAAGGTATTTATTGATGTGCATAAAGGAAAGGTCATTCTTAGACTTCAAGATGAAGAGATTAAGTTTAATATTTTTTTTAGCATTGAAGCATCCTTCCACCCTAGATTCATACAACTTCATTTTACTTTAAGTGATCCATTCGAGTATCTTTGTTCAGATCCATTGCAGAAGGCTTTAGTCCGTTCATGCTCTGAAGAAGTAGAGGAAGGGTCACTCTTTTTGCCACTTCATATTGAATCCTGTATGCATTACATAATTAACCATATCATGCTTTTACTCCTTTAAAGTTACAAATTCCATACCTAGTGACCATTATGTTGCTCCATCAGTAAATTGATGCCTGATAC
>JAOXYD010000002.1:13315342-13334793 GCA_028565735.1 Pinacopodium congolense
AAAAGGATAAAATTTGTAGAGCATGTTAAATGGGAAAGAAAGCAACAAGTTCCTTTCCAAGAAAAAAATTGGTAACATCTAGTAGACCTCTTGAACTTTTGCATATGGATTTATTTGGTCATACTAGAGTAGCTAGTTTAGGTGGTAAGTCATATGCATTTGTTATCATCGATAAATTTAGTTGTTTTACATGGGTGTTGTTTTTGAACTCAAAAGATGAATGTTTTAAATCTTATATGAGTTTTGCAAAGAAAGTTGTTACGCCTTGAATTCAATGCATTTTTATCTTAATTTGATCAAAATTTAATGCACATTGCTGCCATATTAATTTATGTACCAAAGATGCTTATGAAAAAATATTCATGTTCGTGTAATATGATTACTTGACTTCTTAACCAAGCTTTAAAATGTTCACAATTGTGGCTTATAGTTTATCTTTTAAGCAATAAAGAATGTTTTATTGTTTTGAAAGATGATACATCTTGCTTTAGTACTACTTATTTTACATGTGGAATGGAAGAGTGATTGAGTTTGAATTTGATGAAACATAAAGAGATTTAAATTTATTTGTGACTTGATATGCTTAATTGGCTAAATGTCATATTTTAGGTGCATAATGTTTGAAAACCCAAAGAAATTGGTCCATTGATTGAAATTGATGAGTTGGAAAATTTTGCCTCAACTTATAAATTATGTTGAACTTGATGATTGAATGATTTTCTTGAGGACAAGGCAAACCTAAGTATGGAAGAATTGTTAGGCCTTGAATTAAATGCATTTTTATCTTAATTGAATCCAATTTTAAGGCACATTACTTCTAAATTATTTTTAACGTGTTTAATTATGTTTATAAATGTTGTACATTACAGTTGGAAGCTAAATTGAGGAGAAAAGATTGAATTTGCAGTAAAAATGTCAATCTGTATGAGTATAATGGCAGTTTCAATAGCACGCCATTTTACTCATCAAGACTACCATTTAAGTTATTCTGAGTTGTTAAACAATGTCGTTTTATTCTGTTTAAGTGTCATTTTAGTACTTTTCGAGATATTTCCAACTGCCACTTGCTCTCCACTTGCTACAACTTGCTTTGACTTGTTCCAACTTGTCATGCATGAGAAGGTTTTCATGGATAAATATATTCGATTGCAAGGTGATTACAAAGAAATCATACAATATGTCAATCCACTTATTCCACCAATTTTTACTTCTGATGAGAATGCTTGATATTCAGAATGGAACACTACCATAAAAGAGTTAACAGGCAGAACAAGAGAGGAGGTTATTAGTCAAATGCTTCCTAGGGAAATTTTTGGGGGTCTATGCTCACTGAAACGCCAAGATGCTCTAACTAAGTTTATGATTCTACTTTATCTAGGAATCACTAGTCAAGATACAAAGAAGTCTCCCTTTAGGTTTTTTGATAGGGAAGGCAAGTATGTAGAGGTGTTCCTAACAGCAAGTAAAAGGACCAATGCAGATGGGAATATAGTTGGCTATTTCTGCTTCTTAAGGACTGCTAAGCTAGAGATGCAGCATGCCTTTGAAGGCCAAAGACATGAAAAAAAGAATTCTCTGAAACTCAAGGAGTTTGCACACATACGGCAAGAAATGAAAAATCCTTAAGTGGCATAAAGTTTATGCACAAACTTCTGCAGACTACAGCAACATTAGAAAATCAGAAGCAATTCCTACAAATGAGTTATGCCTGTGAAAGAAAAATCATGACCATACTTAAGGATATGGATCTGGGAGGCATAGAGGAAGGGTAAGCATTTTGCACTGTCTTTTCATCCACTACTCTGAGTACTTCCTGTCTACATCTATAACCTTTTGGTGTAGCAGTGGCCAAGGACAGCAGATCCTTGACATCACTGGTTACTAATAATGTTGGAGTAACTAGAAACATGTTTCTAAAGGGATGGATTCTAAGCTAATTGTTTCTTGACACGGTATTTGATACATGCTTCTTAAGCTAGCTATTGGTAATGATAACTTCTTAACTGGAAAGCCAAAAGACATTGTTTCTTTCTTTTGCTAATATTAATGTTAGCAAATGTAGCATTGAAAAAAGGAAAAAGGCTTAGTCTTTTCAATAAAAGAAGATGCAAGAAGTCTTAGAGTATAAATAGGGTGGAGAGTACACCATAATTTTAATCACTGAAGAACCTCCCTCCCACACTTGAATCTGAATTCTTCCAGCATGCATCATCTAAATGGTGCAAGATCACCTCCTATGAGAAGGAACAGGTACATTTACTATGCCTGCATCAAATGGTTTGTAGATATGTTGTAAAAAATGAGTAGCGTGACTTGTCTATGTCTTATCTTCTGTTACTGCCACAACCAAATTGTCATTAAGAATTTGTTTGGACCTAGACTTACATCTTCTCGATAGTTTAGATATTATTGCTTTATTATACTACTACTAAATCCATATTGATAACTCACTAGGTGTCTTCAATTTTATCCTATTAAAGCAGCACTGTGGAGCTTAATATGGAAGAATTTTTGTTTGGAAATGTTATAGATGCCATTGTTAGTCAAGTAATGATCCTATTGACAGAAAATAATATACAACTTTTTTAGGAGATTGTTGAGGGGATCAAATCGTTGTACCTTTTTAGTGATCAAATCAAACTTCAGTTAATCTTGTCAGATTTCTTGCTTAGTGTTTAAACATGCACCTTCTGAAAATGGCTGGGTAGAGATCAAGATTTCACCTGGGCTGAAGTTGATATGGGATGGCAATGAGTATTTATGTCTATAGTTCAGATACGATGCCTATATTGCTACATTTGCATGAGCTCTCCTTTTCTGTTTGTACTCTAGAAAGTCTTTTCTGAATTGATTTATGAGCTCTTAATTACTCTTACTTTTGTATAGTCTTTTCTAAATTGAGTTATGAGCTCTTACTTACTCTTATTTCTGTATAGCTTTCTGTTGAGGTTGATTAGTATTTAGAGAAGGTACAATCATGGGAACATATTAGCACAGACTAGCTCCATGTTGTCTAATGTTTTGCAGGATGACTCACCCTAGTCAAGGCCTCCCTTTTACTGTGCTCCAAGATATGTTAGAAGGGGGAGATCCATGGAGTACACGGGAAGGTCTTGGGCTACACCTGTCCCGAAAACTACTCAATTTAATGAATGGTCAAGTCCACTACCTTAAAGAACACAATAAATGCTACTTCCTTATAGACCTTGAGTTCAGATCAAATAAAGAAAATGCCTAAGGATCGGTAGAATGGTTTAACCTTCTTCAGATCACTAGTAATTGGATAGAGTGAAAAATATGTTGGTTCTAATTAATAATGATTAGACATCGTTTCATGTTTCTTTTATTAATTTATGTCCTACAATCAATCGCTGGATTATTGATTTGTGACATATTTTATGAAAAGTATTTTATATTTATGCATGTTGATTCAATTAACTAATGAATAAGATAAATTTTATTAGATAAATATATTTTACAAATGAGGTTGTAATGGAGATCATAATATTGAGATTATATTACAATTATGTATTTTCTTTAAATTGTTCTTAATCATTGTTATCCTAAGACTGAATATTAATAGAGTGGAAAGATTAGTGTGCATTATGTTTCTTTCTTATGAAAAAATAGTCAATTTAATAGACTAAAGTTTGGAGATATTTAAACAAATATACGGATGTTTGTTAGAAAATAAATTTACTTAATTTGTCGACTATAAGAATTCTATATGGAGCATCATTTATGTTTATAAAAATGCTTATTATGACTATTGAATAAATAATCTTTAGAGTTGAGATCTCTTAGATATTTCGTAGAGGAATTATTATATTTTGATACTATTTACGATCTATTTTTACGATAGATAGCTCACTTAGTGGTCAATGGATATAGCATGAATGATATGAAAATAGTTGGATAATCAATATAGGATTCATCGTCCTAAAATGATTAAGAATGTTCTATTATTTATTATTAGCATTGATTTAAGAATCCTTGACTAAAATAGAATGATACTTTGAAAATAGTTTTTAAATATTATTAACAAAATAAATTATTAATAATATACCACTATTATAATTTATGTAGATAGTGTAGACACTAATTTCATACTCTATATTTAATAAAAACATTATTAAAAAATTGAATTATACAAAAAATTCATATGTTAATAAGTTTAAGTTGAATTTACTTTGACATTTTAAATATTTGGATGATTATGACGTGTTGTTAAATGTCAATTTTAATCTATAATTATAAATTATTCAATTTTAATATATAAGTATAAATTATTTAATTAAAAATTAAAAATTTTTATTTATTTAATTATAATTATGATTTAGAATTATAATCTATGATCATTGTCAACATCATAAGAACTTAATGAGTTATATATAAAGATCAACTAAGGAGAGTAAAAGTAATTAAGTTAGATTTATAGGTATAAATTTTAGAAATTTTAAAGGTTATATTTATGATATTTGGTTTTATTAAGATTAAATATCAATTATAATTAAAATGAGATTTTAATTTTAATATTAAGAAAAATCTTTTTTCTCTTATCTGAAGAAAGAAATTATTAGAGGAACTATAATTTTTCATTTTGTTTCAAGTAAACATTGAGTTTCTTAGGGCTTCGTGATATGAGAGAGATTGCGGGAGCGAGAGTGTTGAACTTTAGTGTAGAATTCTGCTGGTTGCTTCCTTGTTCATGGTCTCTTCGTCTTCTCTTTCCCTCCTTAATTCATCTCTTCTTTGTCCTCTTTCAAAACCTAATCCCTCTCACTTGTCTCCCTTTATTCCGGTCTTTCACCCTCCTTAAAACCCTAACCCATCTCTATCTACGATGGCAAACCCTAAATCTATCCCCTTTGCTTCCCATCCTTAAACCCTAGCCCTAAGCCTGTCTAACTCTAGGGTTTCGCCGATAAACCCTATCCCTAAATCACTTTTGCCTAAGTTCCCCTCTCTAAACCCAAACCCTAGTTCTCCTTCACTGCCTTCTAACCCAAATCCTCTATTATCATCTCTACTACCTTAAATCTCTATCCCTTCTTTTAACTCTTATAAGCTTGCAAGCTTGGGTTTAAAGGAACTTAAAAAGGAGAAGTGAAAAAACCAATTTGGTTTTAAATTGGGAAAAATGTCATTTCACAGTGTAAGAGTGCATAGTTTTATGTCATAAGATTTCAAGTAAGGATATTAAAGTAGATCTAGCTAAAGTAAAAGTAATTGTTCAACTTCTACCACCTCATTTAATTAGAGCAATTCAAAGTTTTCTTAGACATGCTAGATTCTATATGTGCTTTATCAAGGATTTTTCCAAATATTAAAGCCTCTTACTGAACTTTTGAACAAAGACACAATCTTTAATTTTGATGATAACTGTATGCGTTCTTTACAATTGTTAAAGGAAAAGCTAACTAGTGCAACTATTTTGGTATCACTTGATTGGTCTCTTCCTTTTGAGCTGATGTATTATGCGAGTGGCTTTACAATTGGTGCAGCATTTGCTCAAAGGCATGGAAAGATTTTCCATCCAATCTATTATGTAAGTCACACATTAAACGATGCTAAAAGGAATTACATCACTACTAAGAAGGAGATGTTAACTGTGATCTTTGCAATTGACAAGTTTAAGTCTTATTTGGTTCTTTCAAAGGTAATAGTCTATACGGACCATTCTGCATTGAAGTACTTAATGAATAAGCTGGATGCTAAATCATGATTGATTAGATGGGTTCTCCTTTTATAGGAATTTGACATCAAAATTAGAGATAAGAAAGGTAAAGAAAATTTTATGGCTGATCACTTATCTTGTTCGGAAGAGATCATAATGGACAAAGGAGAAAACCAAGACATAAAGGAGGTGTTTCCTAAAGAACACTTACTAGCCATGCTTACCTTACCTTGGTATATGAATATGGTGAATTACTTGACTGGTAATATTATACCTCCTGACTTCTCATACCAACAAAATAAGAAATTCGTTTTTGAATTAAAGTGATATCTTTGGTACGACCTTTTTCTTTACAAGATATGTGCAGATGGAATAATTCGAAAATTTTTTCTTGCTGAAGAAGTATCTTCAATTCTCAGTCATTTTCATTCAAAGGAAATTGGAGGACACTTTGGCCCTACTAGAACTACACATAATGTGTTTGAGTGCGATATCTATTAGCCTACACTGTTAAAGGATGCATTTCATCTTATTAACTCTTGTGACAATTGCCAAAGGATCAGAAATATCTCAAGGAGACATGAGATGCAACTAAACAACATTTTGGTGTGTGAAATTTTCGATGTTTGGGGTATTGATTTCATGAGACCATTCCCATCATCATACTCCAACCAATACATCTTAGTGGTTGTTGATTATGTGAGCAAATGGGTTGAAGCAATTGCTCTTCCAACGAACGATGTAAAAGGTGTAGTTCACTTTCTTAAGAAGAACATTTTTACTCGATTTGGGACACCTAGACCAATTTAAATGATGGGGGAAGATACTTCTATAATAAAAAATTTGAGTCCCTCTTATCCAAGTATGGTGTTACCCATAAGATAGCTACACTTTCTCATCCTCAGACTAGCGGTCAAGTTAAGATATCCAATCGAGAGATTAAACAAATTTTGGAAAATACCATTAACTCTTTAAGAAAGGATAGTCATTTAAGTTGGATGATGTATTGTGAGCATATCGGACTACATATCAAATGCCCGTTGGAATGTCTCCTTACAAGTTGGTGTATGGTAAGGCTTGCCATTTACCAGTTAAATTGGAACACTGTGCCTATTGGACCATTCATTTTCTGAATTTTAACTTAAAGAAGGTTCAAGCAAAAGACTGTTGTAATTGAATGAGTTGGATGAGTTTTATCTGGAAGCTTATGATAACTCTAAATTGTATAAGGAACAAGTTAAGAGGTGACATGATAAGCATATCATTCAGAGAGAATACAAGGTTAGTGATAAGGTTCAGTGTATAATTTGAGATTGAAGAGAATACAAGGTTAGTGATAAGGTTCGGTGTATAATTTGAGATTGAAATTGTTTTTGGGCAAGTTAAGGTCAATATGGACAGGCCCCTATGATGTCATCAAAGTTTATCCATTTGGAGCAATTGAAGTAATTAATGGTCACTCACCTTTCAAGGTCAATAGGGAAAGAGTGAAATTATATGTGCCTAATTTAGTTGAGGGGTCTTCTGAGACTCTTTCACTACTTAATCCTCATTGAACTAGGAATTCTCCAAGTTAGGTAGGTACTTATGTGTGGTTTTATTTTATCTTATTTGTTAGGACTTTTAAAAAATGTGTTAAAACCTTTTTAAGTGAATTTGAATTAAGTTATGTGTGTTGTCTTTAGAATGCCTTTAGTTTATTGGGATTTTCTTTAATTTTGGAGTGTTTTTTATCACTATTATGAAGTAATTTGATGAATAATTCAATCAATGTTAATCGGACTTGAATTCAGCAGGTTTTAGATGAGAATTTGGAAGAAAATAGGTCATTTTGGCATTAGGTAGTCCATCAAGGGCGGTCTCCATGACCACCGTTAAAGGATGAGAGACCATTGTTGAAGTCCTTGTTTCTGGAGCATTAACGACAGGTTGTTTATCTTACAATGACATCATTGTAAGATGAATAAGGTGCTGTTGAAGGGTGAGGTAGAGATAAATATGACGTAGTTTCACTGTTCATTGTCTTCTTCTTCTCCTTTCTCCAAAAACCCCCCTTTCGCCCTTCAATCTTAAAATCCTCATATCTTTCTCATTTCTCAGCCAAATCGTGCGTTTTTTGTGTCACATTTTTACTCCTCTACATAATTCTTGCATCGAATCATTCAGAAAATCAACTAAGTTCTTTGAAATTCCTCTTAATTGTCTAGATCCTTATTCACCCTTAAGGTACATTTTTTTTCAATTTTTTCTTGATATAAACCTCCATTTGATTGGGTTTTGGTATCTTTGTATTCAGAATTCCATTAGCTTTCAATTGACACCAATTTCATTCAATATTATTATTGTAAAAAAATCAAGAATATTCTGATCCAAAGGGAATATTCCATGACCTTCACTGGAAATTTTTCTAATTTTTCCTAACATTTTTTTGACTCTTTTATGTATATTTATTGAACAGTTTCTAGTCAAATGACTCCCTAAAGGAAGAGATTAGCATATAATCACATCCAATTCACTAGTCAGGAATACTTTGACTAGTACAAGGTACACTATGGCAACGAGTTCATCAATGAGCGTCCGATCTATCCGGAAATGGAGGCTTATGTCAACATATTTGGTGCATTTTAGACTTTAGGATGGGAGTCGGTCCTTACTTTTGTAAAATCCTTTTACCCATCTTTGGTTCGCGAGTTCTTCGCGAATATCAAAAATAAAAATGAGGCCAACACAATCAAGATTCACTTGATAGTTGGAGGTATTCCAATTCATATCACATGTGCCTCTATTTTTGCTATGTTAGGAATACCTGATGAGGGGGATGTTTTTGTGAAAGCAAAGGATCCTTTTCACAGCGATATAATTGCTACAAATCCCTCTTTTTTTATTGTTGTTGCTAGGGATGCCTTAGGATTGACTAAGAATATCTGAGGATATATCACTACTACTCTAGGGGCTCGGTAGTGGATTGTAATTGCTCTTATTAGTCATAATGTTGCACCCCAAACAAGTGGATTGAATGAGATGTGATTTGTGAACATTTATGTTTTGTCTAAGATGCTGCATGGTTTGGGTGCTATCCCTGGATTGCCATTAGATTTCTTTATTATTTTGTCTATGCGGGATGTAGTTAAGATTAAGAAGCCCAGCAAGAATTTATGCTTTCCTTGTTTATTGACGAGGATATTTAGAGACGTAAGAGTTCTATTCAATTCTGTGGAATCTGATGATTGTACTATCCAGAATATAATCTATGTGGACCTACTTAAGCAGTGGCAGTTTACATATAAAGGAGGTCAGTGACACCGCATTCAAGATGGTGAGGTACTTGAGGGTCCACCTGTTACGTTGGTTATGTGACTTAAAGACTTTGAATGAATTTGAAACGATTTTACTTTGAAAACCAACGGAATTAAGGTAAGTGAACACATTGCAAAAATAATACAATGAAGTAAATTTAAGACTCCAAATTTCGATCCCATGGGGAAAACTAGTTCAATTACTAGGTTGATTAGATTACAATTATTTAGGAAAATCCAAACAATTTGATTAAAAACCTTCAAATTTCTAAACTAGTCTAACTTGGCTTAAACATTTCAAAAATTATTTTTAATTGCTTCTAAAAATTTCTGAAAATTTCCAAATTTGTAAATTAGCTAAGGATTAAGTGATTGATGATTTAATTAAACTTTAAACACATTTAAGGAGTAATTAAAGTTTACAAAATCAAAATAAAGCTATAGTTAAGACTATGCTTTTTCTCTATTAAATATTGTTTAAAGTTTGATTATACTTTAAATCAAGAAAATGGGATTTAATTCAAGAAGGTGAGTTCTGGAAAATTAATCTTAGATCTCTAGCTTTCACAAAAAAATCTAAGTTTGGTCATGCAAGGATTAATTTGTTTTACTTATTGATTTTTCTAACAATTTAAGATGATTTTTCAAGTTTAACTTGTCTTAAACACTAATTTTAAGTGGCCAGCTCAAAACTAATTCATTTAATCCTTCAATAAACAAAATTCAGAACCTTTAACAAGTCTTTAAAGTCTCTTAAATCATACAGCCATCAATCCTTAGCACTAAACATGATTTAGCCACATGTATTGATCAAAACATACCAAACATATAACTTATGCAACATATCTTGATAAATCTATTAAAAAAAAGGCTGAAATAATAAGTTTAGAGTGTAAAAAATAGGTTTGTAAGACTTATGGGCACATCTTGTAACTTCCACCTTGATCTGGAATGCAATATAACCTCTAAATTGATTCATACTTGTATAAAAATCAAAGAACATATAAGGTTATAAGCATAAGAACAAGTTTTTTTATTAATCCAAAAAATGGAAAAAAATAAGTAATGATCTGAGTTTAGAAGCCCCCTTAAATGATTCCTAGTCTCAAATATGAGTCTTAACAATAAGTTCCAATGTTCAGAAACTTAGAAAACAACATACAATACGTAAATAAAGTGTTTGAAGCCTAAATGATCTAAGAACAAATCAAGAGAGAAGTAAGAGTTTCTCTCTCTTGTTTCAGATCTATTTCCTATCACTCTACTTGTGTTTTCTTTATGTTTTTTGTCTTTTTTCAGGATCTCAGAACCCCTACTTGGTGCCAACAGACAAGGGAATTGATTAGAGACACACCATAATTGCAATCTTGGAGATTTGGAGTGGATATTGTTGATTGATGCATTCAACGGCACCCTGTCAAACTATAATGGCACCCTGATAGCCCGCCATTAATAGTTGAATTTTGTCTCCTTAAACGACACCCTGTTCATCCATTAACGTGACCCTAGCAAGGTGCTACTAATGGATTAAAATAGGGCACTTTCTTCTCATTTTTTCTCCAACCTTCATCTTTAAGCTCCATCTTGCAAATTAAACATCATAAGGCATAAATTTATCACTTAAGCACGGGGTCATAATTCAACAATTTATCCATTAAAATTCAATCAATTTGACCCCTAGCAATTCCCCAACACTTAAGCATTTACTTGTCCTTAAGAAAATTAATTCATCATCAATTTCATAACAGGATATAAAAATAGGAAAAATCAATTCAAAATTAGTACCGCAATTATTAAAGATTTTTTCTTTATCCTTAAAAAATATTAACGTATGGAAATGTTATAAGATTAATGAATCATATCAAATTGGCAATGCATTTAAATCATTTCATTCTTTTTCAGGCTTCAACCTAAATCTTAAAAATCAATTCCACATGTAAAAAGTAAATAAACTGAGTTCAATGCATCATCTCTTCGACACTTCCATGTCCTTGAAGTAATTTAAATCATAAATTAATTACATTCGTAAGTAGTTTAGTTGAGAGATCACTTCAGTCTTTTTACATGAAGGTGAATATTTTGACGTTAACAATCTCCAGTTACTCAACTGTGTCACAGTAACTCAACCGACTATTAGTCTCACTCATAACTATAAATCTTATATACATATATATTTATTATTTTCTTTTTCTTTTTTCTTTTTTTATATATACATACACAATATTAGAAATTAGAGGAGTGGTTCTACTTACTTAGTTAACTAATTAAGTAATTAATTTTAATTTTTTAATAATTTTTTTCTTTTTGGGGTTAATTCTGGTTCTTTTTCTTTTCTTCTTTGAATGATAAAAGTGCCCTAAAAGAAGTTACAAAATTACTTAGGAAGTTGCATTTTACATGTGAAATATCATTTTAATCATTAGGTATCAACCTTCCAAATTATGAAATGAGTTAAAGGCATTTAGTCATTAATAGTCAAAATTAACCAAATAACATCTTAAATTGTCAAAATAATTGAATTCAAATGAAAGCATAGACAATAAAAAGGATTGAAAAAATTTTCCACAATTTATAAACTACGATAAAAGTGATGATAAATCAAATTACTATTAAACAAACAAAACTCAAGTGAAGAAACAAAGCAATGTTATAATATCCTTCCCCCACACTTAAACTAAACATTGTCCTTAATGTTTAATATAAAAAGTGAAAAGCATAATGTAGGAGAGTAAGGAAAGAAATACATCCGTTTAATATAGACTTGAAAATTTATTGCATGAACTAAAATCAACATAAAAAATAGCCAAAAGATGCTCCACTCATATAAATATATAAGTCAAATACATCAAATAGTAAAAAATATACCAAAAACAGTCAGAAGACTTGACAAAAAAAACAACAGCAATCTACACTACTAAAGGGAAGCCTACACTATGAAACTGAAACTAAAACAACTAAATGAATAACCAAAGGAACTAAGAAGAAGGATCATCAGCATCCTGTGAACATTGGTACTCCTCCAGGCTTCGTACCCGTGTAGTTAAATCATCCACTTGATGCTCAAGGCTATCAAATCGAGTATCAATTGCACCCTGAAGAGCAGATAGCTAAAAAAATAAGATGGTGTGAAACTCAGAAAGTTGAGAAGTAAGACGACCCTCCATGTTAATCATATACTGCATCATAGCAATCTGAGGATCATCAGAAGATGATGGTGGGGTAGTAGTAGGTGAAACACATATCGGATGGGGAACATTCTGAATGGAGTCAGATGAGGCCTAACCCATCTCCTCCTTAGGTGCCTCAAGTGATACTACCTCATGTGTTGAAGCATCTATAGATGCCTCAGGCACACCTCTCTTGATCCATCATCATCGATGACAAACAAAGCTCCATTGCTTAAGAAGGACTGCATTAATCATGGCCTTAAAAGCCCAATCTACGACCTCCTCCAATTCCAAAGGAACTCCAGCATCCAGAAATATCTTTGTCAATAAGCAAAGGAAGCTAAAATTCTTGGCAGCCCTCTTTAGCTTAACAACATCCCACATACTAAGACTAATAAAGCTTGATAATGGTATCCCAGGAATAGCACCTAAGCTAAATAGGATCTTGTGCAATAGATAAATATCAACAATCTGCATCTCATTTAACCCATTAGCTTAAGATGTAACACTAAAACTAAGAATGGCAATGATAATACGCTCATGAATTCCTATGTTAGTAGTGGTATAACATCTGTTGTTCCTAGTCAATGCTAATGCCTCTCTAGTAGTCGGAATGGGAAAAAAAGGGTTTGTAAAGATCGAATCACCATGTAATGTGTCCTTAGTCTTAATATAGACATCACCCTCATCAGGTACTCCAAACAATGCTAAAATAGAAGCACGAGTTATCAAGATAGGAATACCTCATATCGAAGACAGAATCTTAATTGTCTCAGAATCAGTATTGTCCTTAATTTTTGCATAGAACTCGCAAATCAGGTCAGGATAGAAGGGATTCAAGAAAGTTAAAATCGTCTCCCATCTCATTCTTGGAAATGCGCTCGAGAGGTTAAATTAAGCCTCAAGATCTGGATGGATTGAACGTTTTACAAGGAACTGATTGGTATGATGTGATCGATATCAGTTAAAGTTATCTAAACTCGTGAACCTGGATAGATCATAAGCCAATCTTTTTCTCAGTGGTGTCATTTGATTCAAAAATGTTTAACAAACACACCATCATAAGTTAGAAAATTCAAAGAAAATCATAAAATTCTTTCGAAACAATTTCAGAAAAATCCCCATTTCTATTGAAAATTTCTTAAAATTTGATCACAAAGTTAGGCTACAAAATTAGTATCAATGGAAAGCTAATGAAATTTTGAACACAATGATACCAAACTTCAATTAAATGGAAGCATATATCAAGAGAAAATTGAAAAAGAATACCTGAATAGAGAATAGGGATCAGGATATTTCAGAGCAAATTCTGAAAACTCTGTTGATTTTTAGAGTATTTGAAGATAGAATGTTGTAGAGGACTAAAAATGCAGCAAATGGACACCAAGAACACTCAATTTGGTTGAGAAATGAGGAAGTTATTGAGATTTAAAGATTAGGGTGAAAAGAGGGGTGGAGAAAAAAATGCTCAATTGCTGCATTTTATACCTTCTGCGTTTATCAACGACGCCCTATTCTTCATTCAAAGACGTTATTGATAGGTGAACAAGGTGTTGTTAAAGGTCCCTAAATGTGATAAATAATGGCGCCCTCTCACTAATCAACGTGACTCTAGCAGGGTGCCATTGATGGTCAGCCTAAAGCCCAATTTGACCAGTTTCTTTCCAAATTTCCAACTAAAACCTCATAAATTCAAGTTCTAACAACATGGATTGGATTATTCATCAATTTTTTTTAGAATGAAGCCTAAAAACACTCCTAAATCTAAATCAAACACACCAAACTAAGGACATTCTAAGGAAAACACACTAAACTTAATTCAAACACACTTACAAGGCTTCAACACATTATTTAAAAGATCCTAACTGACAAAATAAAATTAAATCACATATAATTACCTACCGAACTTGGAGAATTCTTGGTTCAAGGAGGATTAAATAGCGAAAGAGTCTTAGAAGACTCCTCAATAGAACTAGGCACGTACATCTTCATTTTTTCCCATTAACCTTGAAAGATGAGTGACTATTAGTAACTTCAATTCTTCCAAATGGAGAAATCTTGGTCACATCATAAGGGCCTATCCATATTGACCTTAACTTTCCTGGAAACAAATTCAATCTTGAATTATACACCAAGTCTTTATCACCAACTTTGAATTCTTTCTAAATGATATGCTTATCATGCTATCTCTTGACTCGTTCTTTATACAATTTATAGTTATCATAAGCTTCGAAACAAAACTCATCCAATTCATTCGATTTCAAAAGCCTTATTCTCTAGCCTTCTTTGAGTCAAAATTCATAAAATGAATGGCCTAATAGGCATGATGTTCCAACTCAATAGGCAAATGACAAGCCTTACCATACACCAACTTATGAGGAGACATTCCAATGGGCGTCTTATATGCAGTTTGATATGCCTACAGTGCATCATCCAACTTCATTAACCAATCTTTTCTTGAAGAGCTAACAGTCTTTTTCAAAATTCGCTTGATTTCTCAATTGGATATTTTAACTTGACCACTAGTCTGAGGATTGTAAGTTGTAGCAATCTTATAGGTAACACTATACTCAGATAAGGGAGACTCGAATTGCTTATTACAAAAATATGTTCCTCCATCACTAATAATAGCTCTAAGTGTCCCAAATCGAATGAATATGCTTTTTTTTTAGAAAATTAACTAAAACTCTTTCATCATTGGTTGGAAGTGCAACTATTTCAACTAATTTACTCACATAATTGATAGCCATTAAGATGTATTGGTTAGAGTATGATGAATGGAATGGTCCCATGAAGTCAAAAATTTCACAAACCAAAATGTTGGTTAGTGGGATCTCATATCTCCTAGAAATATTTCCAATCCTTTGACAATTATCACAAGACTTCATATAATGAAATGCGTCCTTAAATAGTATAGGCCAATAGAACCACACTCAAGCACCATGTGTGCAATCTTAGTAGGTCCAAAGTGTCCTCCAGTCTCCTTTGAATGGCAATGACTTAGAATGGAAGGCACTTCTTCAATAGGAACACATCTTTAAATTATTCTATCTGGACATATCTTATAAAGAAAAGAGTCATACCAATGATAGTGCTTAACCTCAGAAAAGAACTTCTTCTTTTATTAGTACGAGAAGTCAGGAGGGGTCACATTACTAGCCAAGTAATTCATTATGTCCACATACTATGGTAAGGTAAGCATGGCTAGTAAGTGCTCTTCAAGAAACACCTCCTCTATGTCTTGGTTTTCTCCTTTATCTATCACTTCTTCATTCAGACGAGATAAGTGATCTGCCACTAATTTTTCTTTTCCTTTCTTATTTATGATTTCGATGTCAAACTCTTATAAAAGGAGAACCCATCGAATTAATCGTGGCTTGGCATCCAGCTTGTTCATAAGGCACTTCAATGTAAAATGATCCATATAGATTATCAACTTTGAAAGAACCAAATAGGATCGGAACTTATCAATTGCAAACACCATAGTTAAAATCTCCTTCTCAATGGTGATGTAATTCTTGTGAGCATCATTCAAAGTGCGACTTGCATAAGAAATTGGATGGAAAAGCTTTCCATGCCTTTGTCCAAGTGCTACACCAACTACAAAGTCACTCACATCACATATCAACTTAAAAGGAAGAGACCAATCAGGTGATACCAAAATAGGTACACTTATGAGCTTTTCCTTTAACAATTGAAAAGAACGTATACACTTATCATCAAAGTTAAATATTGCGTCCTTGGTTAAAAGCTCAGTAAGGGACTTTGTTATCTTGGAAAAATTCTTGATAAATCGTCTATAGAACCCAGCATGTCTAAGAAAACTCCAAATTATTCTAACTGAATTTGGTGGTGGAAGTTGAGCAATGACCTCTACTTTTGTTGGACCTACTTCAATGCCCTTACTTGAAATCTTATGACCTAAAACTATGCACTCTTGCACTATGAAATGGAACTTTTCCTAATTCAAAACCAAATTGGTTTCTTCACATATCCTTAACATTTTCTTTAAATTCTCCAAACATGCATCGAAGGATGTACCAAATACAAAAAAAAAATCATCCATGAATACTTTAATGTAAGACTCAATCATATTCGCAAAAATTGCTATCATGCAGCGCTAAAAAGTAAAAGGGCAATATGCAAAGGTGATATGCAAAGGTGCCATATAGACATGTAAAAGTCATCTTTTCCTAGTCCTCAGGGGCAATAGGAATTTGCAAGTAATCACTGTATCCATCTAAGGCACAATGAAAATTATGCCTTGCTAACCTTTCAATAACTTGATCGATGATGGGTAAAGGAAAGTGATCATTTCTTGTGGCATTTTTCAATTTGCGATAATCAATACACATATGCCAATCGGTGACTTTCCTTATGGCAATCAATTCATCTTACTCATTCTTCATCACTATAGTCCCTCCTTTCTTTGGTATTACTTGAAATGGACTAACCCATATAGTGTTATAAATGGGATAAATAATATCAGCATCAAGGAGCCTGATCACTTCATTCTTAACCACTTCCTTCATATTTGGGTTAAGCCTGCACTAAGGTTGGACCAAAGATTTACTTCCTTCTTTAATGAATATTTGATGCATATAAATAGAAGAACTTAATCCTTTAATATTTTCTAAGGTCCATCTTATAGAATTTTTATGCTCTTTGAGAACTCTCAATAATCTCTCTTCCATCACGTAACATAATGATGATGAAATGATAAGAGGCAATTGAGATGGAGGTCGCAAAAATGCGTACTTTAAATTCGAGGGAAGAGGTTTTAACTGTAGAGTTGGTGGTTTTTCAACAAAGGGCTTTGGAAGGGATTAAATTGGCCTATCCAAAAGCTTAAACCTTCTAGATTGTATCCAGCCTTTCCAACTTCTAATTTGTTTAACGCTTCCTTGACTTCCTCTCCCTCATCTTCTTTAGAATTTGAAGGAATCAAAGCCTTTTGCAATGAATCTGAATAAAGATATTCAAATGGATCAATTGGAGTATAATGAACTCTAATGAAGTTACATAAATCTAGGGTGGATGAATGCTTCATTGCTCGAAAAACATTGAATGCAATCTCTTCATCTTGAAACCTGAGAATGAGCTTTCCACCATGTACATCAATTAGTGCCCTGGTAGTAACCATGAATGGTCATTCTAAAATGATAGGCACTGTACTGTCCTCCTCCATATCTAAAACAAGGAAATCAGCAAAGAATATGAATTTATCAACCTTAACCAAAACAGCTTCGATGATCTCTCTGGGATAGGTGACTAATCTATCAGTTAGTTGAAATGAGGCAGTAGTAGTATAGGTTCCTCTAATCCTAACTTCTTGAAGAATGATAAGGGATTAAATTAATGCTTGCTCAAAGATTCATCAATGCCCTATCAATTTTTAAGCTACCAATTGTGCAACGAATGGTAAAGCTACCAAGGTCATTGAATTTAGAGGTAACTTCTTCAAAAGGATAGCAGAACACTCTTCATTTAGCTTAATTATCTTATAATCCTCTAATTTTCTCTTCTTGGATAGGATTTCCTTAAAAAATTTTGCATAAGGCATTAGGGAAATTGCCTGAACAAATGGGACATTGATATGCAAATTCTTAAACATCTATAAGAACTTCCGAAATTGCCAAGTGACTATTCTTCAACCTTTGAGGGTATGGAATCCTAGGCTTGTAAGGTTGTACATGTGGATCAACAAATAACCTAGGTGACTTATTTGAACTTGTACCCTCATTATCATTTTCTTTATTCTTTTCTTCTTCCTTAACTCTCTCTCTACTGTCATGTCCTTCTTCTTTTCTATCTTCTTCGCTCTCCACCATCACTTGCTTACCCTTCTCTTCTTCCTTCTTCCTTTCACTCTCAACCTCCTTTCCGCTCCTTAAGGTAATTGCCTTGGCAAGCTCTGTAGGACTGGCTTCAATTGTTCTAGGAAGTTTACCAGGTATTCTTTAATGTAGGAGTTGGGCAATTTGTCTAAATTCAGTCTTCAAACTCTTGATTGACACCTCAAGATTTTGTATTCTAGAATCATTGGATTAGATATACTTAAGAATTGTCTCTTCAAAATTAAGTGCTTCTCTTAGAGTTTAGGTGGCTCTAAAGCTAGGTGGAGGTGCTCTTTGAGGATTAGCTTAAATTTGTTGAAGTGGTTGTAGGTAGTCTTAATTGTTACTCCATAAAAAGTTAGGATGGTTCCTCTAGCCAGGATTATAAATGTTTGAAAAAGGGTTTCCTCTTTGCCTATTGAAATTGCTAATAAATTGGGCTTATTCTAGTTCTCTGGCAAAAGGACTTCTTTTTTGACACTCTAATGATGAATGGGAGGTACTATAACAATTTTCAAATTCCAACTTATGAGAACTACTACTAGCACTAGTCATCAAAATATCAAGCTTCTTATTCAGTACTTCAAATTAAGCTGCAAGAGATATTGTGTCATTAATTACACGAACACCATATGGTTTCTTTGGATGACGTTCTAAATTATACTGAAATTTTTTTGTAGCCATGTCCTCAATCATATTGTAGGCTTCGATCGCAATCTTGATCAATAGATTTCCTCTAGCTGCAGCATTAATGGTACTACGAGTTGAAGATGTCAATCCAATATAAAAGATATTGAATTGCTACCACATATTAAATCTATGACTTGGAAACTTTACAAGCATCTCTTTAAATTGTTCCCATACCTCTTATAGACTTTCATTTTCATACTGCATGAACAAACGGATCTTATTTTTCATTTTTTCTATCTTAGCAAGTGAGAAAAATTAGCAAGGAAAAACTTCATTAATTTGTCCTAAGTAGTAATGGAACCAGGTTAAAGTGTCGATAACCAGGTTTTTGCCTTGTCCCTAATAGACAAAGGGAAGAGTCTAAGCCTAATTGCATCATTAGAGACCTCATTGCTCCTAAAAATATCACAAATATCAAGAAAGTTTTACAAATGTTCATTAGGATCTTCTAAAGCTAAACCTCCAAATTGTGAGGACTTAACCATTGAGATGATACTATGTGGGATTTCAAAATTATTTGCATTAACTCTAGGTCACAAAATGCTAGCCACAGATCTACCTCTATTCCTTAAAGCCAAGTCTATGATGGTTGCGTGAGTTTCTTTCTTTTTCTTTCTCAACATGCACTCGAGTTCTGGATCGAAGTCTATTGGCTCGAAATTGCATCACAAATTTAAATAAAATGCTAAATGAAGGCAAATAAATAAACAGGACAAACCTTAAATTGCCTATGTACCTCAACTTAAAGTATGTAGCTGCATGTTGCAATTTTTCCAGATAGCTA
>JAOXYD010000002.1:13370118-13382906 GCA_028565735.1 Pinacopodium congolense
GACTAATATAGGCAAGGGTTTGTACCGCTCCAAGCCAATATATTAGCTTGTAATAATCGGTTTTAGGTTGGTATCAGTATACCAACCTAAAACCAGGCCTTGTTCATAACTTCTAAAAAGTTTAAGGACTAAAATATAAAATTTCAGAATTTGTCAAACATTGGTTAAGTAATATTCAATACATCAGAGATTTACATATTAGTTGACTGATGTTCGTCAAATTTCAAAAATTTACATTTTAGCTCCTGAACTTTCTAGATTTTATAAATTGATTTCGATTTTGGGTCAGTATACTAGTATCACCCCAATATCAGCCATTACGGGATTGATGTATCAATTAAATGGACAAAGAAGATTGAAGGAGAGACTAAGAGAGATGAAAACTCATATATTTTAATTTAATCTTTCACTTCTTATCTTCATCTAACTCTAATAACTTAAAAATACCTCCTAAAACACTAAAATCACAAAACACCCATTTTTAAATAATTGAATTCCAACTCTTTTTCTAGCGATGTTTTAAGTTTCAAGCCAGATTTTGACAGGTAATTGGAAACCTTAGCATTTCTTTTACATCTACATTCATTTCCACCAATCAACTTGAAAATTTTGCATTGAAATTGATAAATTTCTTAACTTTAATATTTGAAAATATTCAATTTCGTTAAATTTTTATTCAATTAATTATGAATTAGTGTTTAGTTTATCAATTTTTAGGCATTGTAGAAGTTGGATGTGATATAAATACATATAGATTGAATTAAATGAGAAGTTAGTAGAATTATGGTTTCAAAATTAGTAATTTTTCAAATTTTGGTGAAATTGTGTTATTTTTTCAAAATTGAATATATATCCATGAAATTAAATGTATGATTGAGCTAGTAAAATAATAAATAATATTTTATTTTACAAAATTTAAAATTCCCAATTTAGTTATATAAAAATTGAAAAACTTTAAATTTTTAGTTAAATTATGTTATATTTTTCAAAATTGAACGTAAGTTCACAAGAATTAGATATATGATTGAGCTAGTATAATCATCAATTGTATTTGATTTGATCAAATTAAAAAATTTCCCAATTAGGCATATAGAAATTGGGAATTTTTTAATTTTTGGTGAAATTATGGTACGTTATTCCAAATTGAATATATATTCATGAAATTGGAAGTATGATTGAATTAGTAGAATCATCAATTAAATGTTTGTAATGACTTACGTTTGTTTTTTAGTTATAATTAGTTTGTTCTACTTAATGCTTAATCAATTGTATTAATTTTTACAGGTAAATGAAGAGAAGTTCGACTTCAAGCATTGTTAGTGATACTTCAATCCCTTTTGGGAGATATGATGATCTAACAAAGGCTCATGATAGATTTGTTCCTCACTCGAAGAGCCAGATCATATAGCTATACTGTGACAAGACTTTAAGAGGTGGAGGAATTATAGGATTGCAGAGGCATTTAACTAGAATTAAAGGTGATGTGGAGTCTTGTAAGAAGGTTCCTCATGATGTGATAGATAAAGACTTTGATTGAATAGTACTATTCAGAGAAAAATAAAAGAGCTATGTTGAGTTTTAGCATTGGTAATGGGAGTTCATTTTACAGTGATAGACCTGATGATGATACAACTGATGTTGATGAACCTTTTTCCTTTCTACTCAATAAGAAATGAGTGGTTCGAGTGGCGATAAGGTCTGACAAAAGTGAAAAAAAAAATTCTAATTTTATTTTTACTCCAAGAATAACTCTCAAAGCTTAACCTTCTATTCATGTTGTTAGGCAAATAAAGGAAACAAGTAACAATATAGATATGACTATAACTAGATGGTGGTATAATATAAATATGTTATTCTATACCGCTTAATCTCATTATTATCAACTTATAGTGGATGTTATTGCTTTATATGGTCTGGAATATAAAACTTCTTCAATGAATGATTATAGGGATAATTCCTTCGATGGCTGACTATAGAGGTAAACTTTTGGCCAATTCAATTGCTGAGGCAAATTTTTATTTGAAAGAAAAAGGAAGACATAAGCTGTTTATAGGGATTTAATCATGTGTGATGGCTAGATTAATATGAGACATGAGCTTATTATTAATTTTTTAGTTTATTTTGTTAAAGAGACTATATTTTTTAAATCAGTTGAGGCATCTAGCATATTCAGGACTGTTGATTATCTATGTAAGCTTTTTGATGAAATTGATAATAAAGTTGGGATTAAAAACATTGTTCAGTTCATCACAGATAATAATGCATCTTATAACTTAGCTGAAAGAAGTTACCAAATACGTATAACAATTTCATTTATACTTTATGTGTTGCTCATTATATTAATTTAATGATGAAAAATATTGGAGATGGTAGATATTTTCCTGTAATAGAGGAGACCGTGCAAAAGGCTAAAAAGCCCCAGGGCATTAAATTTGGCAACCTACTAGCATTAATAGCACGGCTGATTATTATATTCTAATTACTCTGTGCATTATACGCCGTTCGATCAGTCGTTTTCTTGATTCTTAATTATTGATGGAAATCCTGATAATGTAAAGTAATTAAAATCCCCACGTCTTTCATTTATGTCTGTGGCCATATATTCATGGCTTTCCCTTCCAAGACCAACATGTTTGCTTATTCAATTCTCAAATGGTGCAATGAAGAAAGGCCGAGTAACTGAAAAGGTGGAAATGAAAATAGAGCATTTACTTGTTGTGCTTAGAATATAATCGAATCATATATTTATGGGTTCGATTGAGAAAAGTAATTGCCTTACACCAATCCGAAAATGGAATGGTTGATGTGCATGTAAAATGGCTGAACGGGAATCATCTTAAATTCAAAAGAGAAGTTAGGATTTTGATATCTATAGATCATGTCAACATCAGAACTCTTTAGATGTCCTACACCAAAGTCTCTTGTCCTTCTCTAAGTAGGGATGCATCACGTGCGTAGGAGGAAAATATAGGACACACTGGACTTACTCTACAAGCTCTACAAATTGACGCTCATCAGAACCAATCGATTTTAAATGAGAATTCTCCAAGGAAAATGTAAAATGTCTGCTTTAAATTTTTTATATAATACGGGAATCTGCAGCCACTAACTTTCAGACATGCACGGGGTAAAATTTCGGTTCTATGCAATATCTACAAATTATATTAAACGGTTAAATCACACAAACATGCGATTAGGCTCAACTGACTCAAGCGAGAAGTGCTAACAACCTCTGTCTTAATTATAGACTCAAGAAAAATGACCCACATCAGTTGAACTAACCCCACTTCATCTAACATCTGCTTTAATTGATATGACCGTATAATTTCAAAAAGATATCATAAGAAAGAAATTTGCTTATCACTTGGTGTATTTAAGTTGCCATAACGGTTGTGTATGGAATTCTTTTTGTGAATTTGAATGCTTTGAGTTATACATTGAAAAATTCGGGAGCTGTTAGTTTAGACGATATTTAGTTGGGTTGTAAATTATAGTTTTGTATTGTAATTGTTGTATTTTTATATTATTAATTGTATTTTTTTAATTAATTTTTGTGTTGTATTAACATATTTTTTTATTAATTTTTGTATTTTAAAAAATAAGAAATCAAAATTAAAATCAAAAGTCAAAGTAAACATTTTTACTTTTTTACTTTTGTATATTTTTTAATTTTTATACTGTTAATTTAATTTTTTATTTAATTTTTACATTATTTTTTTATTTTTATAATATTTTTTAAAATTTCATATTAAAAAATAGAAATCAAAAACGAAAATCAAAAGTCATTTCATACAAGCCCAAGATGACATTAAAATAAGAAAATTTTGGTCAAACCCTTGTTGTGTATATAAAATTGAAGCTTGAGTTCTGCATGAAATTTATAAAATTCTTAAGTTTTCGATATTTTTAAGCCTTAAAATGTTGAGTTTCTAAACAATTATTTGAATCCATCAATTCGGCAAATAATTTCTTGGAGATTTTATATGTTATGACACGTGTTCAAAAGTGTGCTCAATGTAAAGTTGATGATTGCTCTTTTTGAAAACGAATTAAAAGAAATACTAAGTATGTTACATAAATTCATTGATCAATTGATAATAATTGATAGGTTTAATAATGTAAGAGAATTAACTAATAAGTGTTATCTTAATAAGAAACTAGCAAACATTTAGACTGGGTTTTGTCTCTAATAAAACACCTGATCATATCAAAACCAATTTTTTTATTTCTCAAAAAAATTATTTAATTTTTACATAGTATTTGAAGTAAATGAATATCACAAAATTTTGTAAAATTCATTTGCAATTTTAATTTTTTATGTTTAGAATATAACTTCAATTCTATTATTTTTATTTTATAAATTTTAATATAATTAATCTAAATTCTACCAAAATAATTAATATTTCTAAATAAATTCTATAAATTTAAGAATTATATTTTTATCTTCTAAAACCATTGTATATATATATATAAAAACTTATGATGTCTGCTCTATAAGCCCTGTATTCGTTTCTTCTACTCATTGATGAATAGTTGATGCCTCAACTAGCTATCGAATCATCCATTAGTCGCTGTGAAAATTTTTGTAATTTTTTAATGTTCTAGTTCATGATTTTTTCTAAAAAGTTTTTTAGTTCAACTTAAATCTTTTTTAATTGACATGAAATTAGGTTGAATAGATAAACAAATTTAAGATGTAATTGTTTTGAATTTAATTTTATCACTAGTTGATTGCATTTTTTTTCCCCTCTCTTGGGATTAAGTAAATCTATTTGCTTGTTGAAATTATTTTAAGTTTTTTACATATTTAACATAGACATTTTTTTCAGGTTAATTTTCTTTTTGTAAAATATTTTTCTAATTTTTTAAAATTATATTAATATAAATATTAAAAAATTGAGAATGTATTGTTGTCATTATTTAATTTTATAAAGTTATTATATTAAAGAGTATATTTAGAAATTAGATATAAATAAAATTTTAATTCTATATTTATTTTAAATATAATTATAAAAAATTTAATTAAATTATATATTTTAAATAATAATTATTTAAATAAGATAATTCATTTACAAATAAATTTTATTTATATAAATAAATTTATTTATATGAATTCATTCTTTTCTGTGAAATGAAAGAAGCTTGTTTATTGCAGCGCTCATTTTTCGAAAAATTAAAAAGAATCATCATTAATAAAGAAAAGCAAAAGAAGGGTCTAGAATTCCAGTACGTGCTTTTGACAATGGTAAAACAACCGTCTGGATCAGGACAATATCACAGAAACCCTAAGCAATAACAAAATTGAATTTTTTTAGAATGTCAGCAGAAACCAAGATCGTTCCTCCATTTCCATGAGTTTCCAGCCGAGGCTTCAGCTTTTTGACCACCAAGCAGCAGTTGGTGAACATCACAGACAACAAGGGAAATTATTAATAAAAAAAAATACAAATATATTATAAAAATTAAAAATTAATAAAAATATACAAAAATAAAAATGAAACAGCGAACTAAATGAGCTATAAAAAAAAGAGCAGAGATCTATTTTTCAATACAAATGAATGGTAAAACCAAAAAAAAAAAAATGTTGTCATGACGAATAAATTCCTCCATATGCGAACATAATTTCTAGTTCTAAAAATAGAATTTGAATAGTAAGGTTTTTAGAGGTTTTGAGCCCGACTGCAGTCAAAAGTTTTAGCAGATGGGCTGTAATACTAGGAGCTATGTGCCTTATTATAGCAATATACATAAATCGACCAGCAGAATGGTGCGTAAATAATTAAGTGGATAATGATAATGACGAAATAAGTTACTACATAGAGATTGTCAGAATAGTCAACCACTGTAGTAATGTCTGGTATTGGGAAAATATAAGAATGATAATGGATAACGAAACGTGAGACGCAGGTTACCGGAGTTAACCAGGCAAAAACCACGCATTATGGATTTTAAACATTTTGAACAATTCCAGCTCATAATTCTGTAGTGTCAGGAGACACAAAGATGGCCGTGGACTCTCAGATCCGCGTGAAATTAAATGCAGCAAACCTACTCCATCAACCGTACAAGGGCCAAGCAAAAAGCCTCCACTGTTTTTCAATCCCTTCTATTTATATAAACCAATAATAATATATGTGAAGCAATTGTTTGTTTGTGGTACTGACCAAAAAGCAAATTCAAGCAAGTTGGATGGAGGGTGTGTTGAGCAAATGGTGGGCGTTGTGTGTGGTGTTTCTGGTTTTAGGTTATGGTGGGTATAGGGCTAAAGCAGACCCTCAAGTCCCTTGTTACTTCATTTTCGGGGACTCTTTGGTTGACAACGGCAACAACAATCAACTGCAGTCTTTAGCCAGAGCTGATTATTTGCCTTATGGGATTGACTTTGGTGGACCGAGTGGAAGGTTTACCAACGGAAAGACAACTGTTGATGTTATTGGTAACTCTCATATACATTATGAACCTCGCTAGGAATGTGTTTAATTAAACAGCATTAGTAGGTTGTTTAATCCTTTCTGTTGTATGCAACAGCTGAGCTGCTGGGGTTCGATGACTACATCTCTCCATATGCCACCGCAAGGGGCCAAGACATACTGCGAGGAGTGAACTTCGCATCTGCAGCTGCGGGAATTAGAGAGGAAACTGGCCGACAACTGGTAATTCAATCCAATCTCATCTCTCGTGCCATAAATAAATACTAATGCTAATACGACTAATTACATACAGGGAGATCGAATTACTTTCAGTGGACAAGTGAAGAATTATCAGAACATTGCTCAACAATATGTGAACTTGCTAGGGGACGAGGACAGAGCAGCTGATTACTTGAGCAAATGCATCTTCTCCATTGGATTGGGGAGCAATGACTACCTTAACAACTATTTCATGCCTCAATACTACTCCACTTCCAACCAATACACTCCCGAACAATACGCTGATGATCTTATTGACCAATATACTGAGCAACTAAGGGTTTGTCTCAATTTGTTGTTTTTAAATAATTTGAAACAGTTGCTGATTATTATAGTTGTTACAGTTGATATGTTCATTTAATATAATGTCATTGATTTCAATAGTATCAGCCATTGCCAAAACTTTCGATTTTCTTGCAACAACGTGAGGATTCATTTTTGGACAATCTTGGCTGCAGATTTTGTACAACTATGGAGCGAGGAAGTTCGTATTGATTGGAGTGGGTCAGATAGGTTGCAGCCCAAATGAGTTAGCACAAAACAGTCCTGATGGCAGAACCTGTGTTGGGAGAATCAACGCAGCCAACCAGATATTCAACAATAAGCTCAGGTCACTTGTTGCTGAATTCAATGGCAATACCCCTGATGCCAAATTCGTGTACGTCAATGCTTACGGCATCTTCCAGGACCTGATCAGTAACTCAGCAAGATATGGTAACTAATAAAAATTCCACTTCAATCTTCATAAATTAGTATTTGACTGATTTTAACTGGGGTTTATGGTGAACGTACTCCCAGGCTTCAGGGTGACAAATGCTGGTTGTTGCGGTGTTGGGAGGAACAATGGTCAAATAACATGTCTACCATTCCAAACTCCATGTCCTAACAGGGACGAATATGCGTTCTGGGACGCATTTCATCCAACTGAAGCTGCTAACATTGTTGTTGGAAGGAGGTCTTACAGTGCTCAGTCTCCCTCCGATACTTACCCTTTCGACATTCGCCGGTTGGCCCAGCTCTGAACCCATGAGTTACATGATATGGTGCTTAGTATGGTAATCTATTGTTGTTTGTTGCTAATATGAAAATGCAGCTACATTTGTACTTTTGCCATTATTTTTTTTTCTTATTATTTTCTTTTTGAGAAGTTCATATATGCTCTACCCCAATCTGCACAGAAGGGAAAAATGAGTATTACCGAAATAATTTGGTTTTTTTTAACCAATGAAACTATGCAATTGATGATGGGTAATTTAGCCAATGACATGACACTGATTATTCTACAAGCTAGTTTTGCAATTGCAGGCATGAACATATTTATTGATAATAAATAGGTTTTTTTATAGTAAATAGTTTTACTTACATACATACAATCAGTAGAGACAGAAAGGCCTCTGAGCATACTTTAATATCGGAACAGAACATTAGGGTCCAAAATTAAGCTTGGATATTTAGTGAAAAGTAGGAGAAAATTGGAGCAAAGTAACAAAAGTCTAACAAAAACGTCCTCAAAAAAATTGAGGATTAAGAGAATGTTGCATTTTTAAATTCTATGTTTAATGTCTCAAGAGTAGTGAGAGTTATAAATATCAATTAATTACATTAAATTTTTAACTTCAAATAAATATAGTTTAAGTTCGCTCAATATATTAAAATGACTAATTAATTTAAATTCATCACCTTATTTTACCAAAAAAGAAAACAAAACAAATATTTAAATTGAAATTAATAACAAAAATTGACCTAAAATTAGATTATGTAGCAATTTAGAAAAGAGAAATCCTAATCCTAATCCTAATCCTAATCCCAATTCCAAATCCTTCTAAACAAGTTAATAATTATATAATTCAAATCAATATTTTAAAAATTGAATCAAATATTGAATTGATAAATAAAAAGGTTTGGAATTATAAAATTGGTATAAAGTGATAAAAATAACAATTATAAGAATAAGCTGAAAATATAATATAATAATAAAATATATAATTAAAATGAAAATAAAATATTAATATCTATCTTTTTCGATATATATTCAGAGGCAATATATGTTTGCCATTCCTCTTTTCTAAATCGATTTTATCCTTAAACCTTATTTGTAACACGAGGCAAGGTGAAATTCTTTCTTTCTTTCTATCATTTGGACATTTTCATAAATACTCTATGTTCATCTTTTAAAAGTGTAATTTTATTACTAGTTATGTGATAAGATCAATAGTAAGTTTATTCTAACCATAAGTTTAACTCTAAGTGCAATTTTATCATATCTCCACTACTCTTTCTTTCTCCATCTTCTCCAAGACTTAGATTCATTTGGACTTAAATGACCCACTTTCCATCCATATCTCTCTGTTTATCAATTTCAACTTTCCTTTTTCTACTATCTATGGCGTTGTCCTTTGCTTCCTCTTAGACCATCAATTATGCTTTTTCTTTCTTAATGTTTGTCCTCTCTTTGTCAAAACACTACCATCACCTTAACCCCTTGTCCTTTCTGTCTCTCCCAACTTCACCCAGCCAAAGGTGGAAATCCCCTTGTCACTCTCAATAGCCAAAATTCGATTCTCATTCTCTATTTCACTTCACCCTTGTCTTCCTCTCTTCAATTGCTATCTACCCTTTACATATTCAATAAAACCCATCCTTTTGTTTACACTTAATGTTAGTCCATTAAGGTAAACGATGAGAGAGAGATGAAAGGATAACAAATTGATTAAGAACGTGATTCAAATTGAATCGAAAGAGGGTGGTAAAAGAGGAGATCACCTACTAATTAGTTAAGAAAACTAATTAACTGGCTAGTTAAGATGAAAACTAGCTAGTTTTAATGGTAAGAGGTTTTAATGTAAAATCAAATTGATTGACTAACCAATTCTTAGTTAACCTAGTTAATCTGATTCATCTAATTTAGTTTTTAAAATGTTGGCTCTAATACTCTCACCATGTTCCTCCTCCACTTCATTGTTGACTTTGTGATTAATGCTAGAGACTTTATCTTCTATTTTGATTGTCCTTCTAACTATCAATCTCTTTTTTTTTTTTTTTTTTGCAATTGTAATTGATGCTGTCTGTGATGCTACCTAAGTTTTAAATAAATATTAATCAAGAAACACATCCACTAAATCACATCATATGAAAAAAAAAAACAAGTATACCTATCGTTAATGTAATATAGTTTAGTAAATCCAGATGTCGATCCACGATGATTGTTAGCTAACTTATAAAAATGGTAGATTGATTGATAATTAAAGAAAAATAAAATAACTAAACAAATAAAATAAATGCCTAGGACACTTGCAAAGATTAATAATATAAGATGAAACTTGGATTCAAGTAATTACACCCTCTAGGATGCATGCATAGGCATTGTATTCTTGTATTAACTCGAATTCCTTGATTTATTAAACCTTAGACTCCTTAATCTAAATTCTCTCTCTAGTTATACAACTCTATTTAATTTAATAAATTAGGAGAAAGTTCTCTATATTCCAATCTAAAGATTAAATGCATTACTTGGTTCTATGGAATCTATTATTTCAATTAAGCTCACACCTAACTCGGATATCTTATATAAACATATCCCTAGATCTCTATGCAAGATATTTTGTCAATGAAAAGATCTAATGCATATAATTGATCTCTCAATCTATTCATACATAAATCAAGGCTTTGAAAATAATGTTTACGTTCACATAACCATTGTATTCAAAGTTCATAAGAATCCATTCACAATTCTTATTTAAAATCTAGCACTTAAGAGTTAATCCAAGAATAACAATAAATACTACATCCTAGACTTTGTAACAACTCAAATCTTAAGAGCAAATTAGTTCTTACATAGTGAAATAATCATACAAACAAATATAAGAAAGCATGAATTATAAAATCTCATGGTGAAGTTATCTTAAACCCTTGAATTTTTTATACTTGATATATGAAATTCAATCCTTGATCTTTAATTTAGTGTTTTTTGATGCATTCTTCTCCTTCAAATTAAGTGAAAATCCATTGGAAGAGCTTACGATTTGTCTATTTTGGAGTGGTGGTTGCCCCTCTCTTGAATGAGGCTTCAATGACCTAAAAAACCAAAATATTAGGTTAAGGGTCACTTTTCTCAAGAATCCCCATAGTTTAGGCCATGGGCATGGGCTACCCTATGGCCCCTTGCTGGAAATTTTAGTTTCTACCTTCCTTCGGTATTTTTTTCTATATCTTCCTTTTCTCTTGTCCTTTAACCATGAAATTTGATATGTAAGGTTATTACATGTTGTTCTTAAACCCTATAAAATTTTATATCAATATGAGCTCTATAAGTACACTAAATGTCTCACCAAATTCAAATATATTAAAACTAGTGCTTATTTGAGCTTCTCTTATTCTTCTCTTGATGCATCCTTCATGGTTTTTCTTAAAACCTTGAATGCGAAGCTTCCTCCTATGGTGTTCTTAAATTTCAAATTAACTCCATTCCAATTGCAATCCAAAAAGTATTCCAAATTCTTCTCTAAAATCCTATAAAAAATGAAAAAACGTGAAAATCACATGAGTAATATCTCATTCAAAGATTTTAACTCGAATTACACAAAAATAACATGAAATTACATCCAAGACTTCTCATAAAAAGCACTAAATCACACATAAAATATATATGTTTTGAGTCAAATTAAATACCCTCACACCTAAAATGCTACTTATTCTTATGTAATGACTAAACATCCACTTAAATGACATCCCTTAAGAGTCAAAAGTTATTTTAGTACAAATAAATTTCAACCACTGTTATTGATTTAGTTTGAAAATCACAATTCCACAGTGAAAAATACTTTGTTAACACACACAACACATTGTTAGTGATTAGGTAACCTTCAATACATAATATTAAACATTTACAGACCTTTATATAGATCATTATGTAAACTTATTCAAGGAATTCACTAATGCAAAGTACAACTTACTATTTTTAATTTTTAAGTAATTTTTGGGGATTCATCTTGTCTTTTGATGTGAGAGCAAATATTTAGTCATGAATATCTCCTGATTACTTAACTTGGTTACCCTTTTTAGCTTGTTTGCAATGTCAGCTAGTCTTTTAACACGAAGGTAAACATTTTATTGTAACCACTTCTGGTTACTTAGCTAGCTCGCAATTACAAATGATTGCTAGCTCCACTCATAAACTTCAACCTTTTTATTGGTATGAAGCTAGCGGAGTGACTCATTTAATTTAAATACAATTATACTTTTTATTCATTAAAAACACATCCTATTTCAAATTCACACAATAGTTCATATGTAACTACATTTAAAATTCAACATTGAACACCAAAATGCCTGGTATTCCAAGAAAAGCACATAAAAAAAGAAAAATTTTGGATTAAAATCAATCAATAACTAGTCATTACTCACCTCATAAAAAACATTGATGAAATTAAAATACTTTAATTAACAATTAACTCTCAATCTTAATCATTCATCATAGATATTCAAGTCATTACTCTCAGATTCCTAACAACTTAAGTTTGATAAATACTAATATATTCAATTCCCTCTTACACTTAAACTAAGTTATCCTTAATGTAGAGGACTTAAAAAAATAAAGTGCATAAATGTAAAAGGTGAAGGGAGTGCAAAACTCTCATGAGTATTGAAGTCTAAATCTAGGCATGAATAAAATAGTTTTATAATTGGACACATGTATTTGAAGGAGTATGATCCAAAGCTTGTGATTGAAACCTAAATAAGAAAACTAAAAAGACAAGCTTTTATAAAAGGTTAGATCATGGTAGGACTAAAAACAATGAAAGAAAAATAATTAAATGAAAAGAAAAGCTAATTCCTATAAATCAACTAACTAAAAGAGACTAAAATCCAAAACAAACTAAACACAGAACAAAAGGAATGATGAAAAATTAAAATAAACCAAAACATTTAAAATCGATGACTCGAATCAATGTGTAGCTCACGATGGTGGTGTTGGTGGCGGTGGTGAAGGGTAGAACTACTGCTGATCTCATCTCTCTTGTTAAATCTTTTGATCCTCTTCCCATTGTGCTTGATACTACTACTAAAATTCCAACCATCTAGAGCCATTCATCGCTTAAT
>JAOXYD010000002.1:13396746-13407346 GCA_028565735.1 Pinacopodium congolense
TTCAAAACCTTGATCCAAATTAGAGGAACAATTGAGATTAACATCTCAGATGAATCAAAACAAGAATAAAGATTGCATATAGTTATAGAAAACCAAAGTTCTAGCCTGTCAAAAAACTTAGGGCAAAAAATGCATTTTAAACCCTAACATTTGCACGAATATGTCGGTCAGGCCCTAACATTTTGCAACGTTCAAGTCAAACTTTAAAGTTTAAAAAACGTTTAAAAAGAACCTTACTATTTCAAAAACAACCCTAGATCTCATTCTGTTAATTAAGGGTGTTGACTGCTAGATGGTATTGTGACGTAGCAGCATATGATTGGTCCATGTGTTTACGTAGACTCACATGCCATATAATTGTGTCACATGGCATATTTTTTTAAAAAAAATTGGGTATGGGTTCAATAAGATGTTTAATACTAAAAAAAATGTCATAAACATATGCCAATGTATGACATATGTCACATATATTTAATAACCTTATCGACATGAATAAGAAAATTGAAATGTCACAATTTATAATGACACCATTATAATTTGATTGTTTGATGTATTATTGTTAGTATCAATACATCTCCCTTTATGCCAAATGCCAATGAAGAAATCATCTATAGGATGAATACCTTATATCTCCCTATATTTATAAAATAACCACTTGTAACTTAAGATACCTTTATGGGTCATAATGTATAGAAACAAGGCCTATTATGATATAATTTTTAACATTGATACAAAATTTAAGACTTTGCATCTTTATGACATGTCACTAAATAAAACATATAAGAAATAACAATCCTTATGACTAAATCTATAATGGTGATAGTGCATTAAGTTATAAATAAAATACTAAATTTGGAGAAAAGTAAGGTTCATCCTTACTAATAGTGTCAAAATAGACTTTAATAAAATCATGTTGCTAACATGTCCTTCATAAGTATTAAGCTACAAT
Source organism: Pinacopodium congolense (assembly GCA_028565735.1). Lineage (NCBI taxonomy): Eukaryota > Viridiplantae > Streptophyta > Magnoliopsida > Malpighiales > Erythroxylaceae > Pinacopodium > Pinacopodium congolense. Next base: position 13,397,696 of record JAOXYD010000002.1, read on the forward strand.
CCCTTAATGGATCAGTTAACATATACTTAGTCTTGATGTGCATTAATATAATGTTACCTTATTGTACAAGTTCTTTAACAATCACAAATTTGAGTTTCAATATAATATTTTTATTACTATTACTACATTATACTTTTGAATTGTTATACCAATACAAACGTATGGGTATAGCAACTCATTCAATTATGAACCACTCTATAATGAGATCTATTAACAATATAACATATGATATATGTGCATAAGTATAATGATACCCTTATGCACAAGCTCTTTAACAATCATAAATTTGACTTCCAATATAATATTTTTTAATTACTATTACCAAATTATACTATTGAACTATTATACCAATATAAACATATGGTTTTGGTAACTCAATCAATTATAAACAACTATAAAATGAGATTTGTTAACATTATAACATATGATATAACTCTGTAACATGAAAAAAATTTAATATACATATTAAAAGAGGCTATAAGTGTCTATTTGTCACTTTTTTAATATACATAATCATTTCTTAACATAAAGATATACATTGATGATGACTTTCTATCATATAGACACATAACAATAAATGAGTGTATATAACTAATTGAAGTGGTCGGTCTCCTACTAAGTTTTAAAAATAAAATCTGAATATCAAACTAAACATTACCAAGACCTAATAAGTAAGTGAACTATCATTCTATAATATAGCTAGTGTGAGTCAGGATGCCACCCTATTAGGATTGTTTGACTATTAGACTCTTCATTTCTTTATTATTTAACTTATCTAAATTGACGATTGATTTAATGAATAACTAAAATTAAACTAAGTAACTAACTAATACTTCCAAAGTAGTCATTAGATTAAAGGATGCAAATGATGAAAGTAGGACCTAGATGCTTAATCTCTTTAGTTCATTGTTTAAATTTGATTTAATATTTTATTCACTTAGATCATAAAATCCCTAAATTGAATTATATTCTCTTTTGAGTTAAATAACTCATATTATATTAGTTGATTAATTTTAATCTTTCCTTACTTAATACCTTAATTAGAAACATTGTTATGATCCATAGATTATATTGTTTTAACTAGATTCACATATAACGCAAAAAACTTATGTAAACCTATTTCTAAAATTCTTTGCAAGTCTCTTTATTTATGGATTGATCTATTCATACAAATGATCCCTCAATCTAGATATATGAAATCAAATATGGAATTGAAATTGCATTCACATATCAAATCCAATATATTAGATTCATAGATAAACCTAAAGTAAAATATGGAAATCCAAATATTGCATCAAAGAAACATAATTATACATTATATCTTAGAGTTCATTTCATTTAGATTCTATGATAATTTAGTTCATAACCATATTAAAAGATATAATAAACATTATAAAAGATAAAAAGCTTAAAAAACTCATTCTCATAATGTTTTGGTGCTTGAATGTTCAATAGATGTTACTAGAAATTCATTCTCGATATGAAATCTTAATGAACCTCTTCAATTTTCCTTCTCGATTTGCTTTAAAATCCAATAAAAATGGCTCAGGAATGGTTTTTGGTCTCTTAATGGTGACTCTAAGTCATTAAAAGATCAGGAGTTTTGAATAAAACCTAAAAGAATGCTTAAATATAAGAGGAGGTATGACTATCTCATAGCTAGAGTTACGACCATGGGACTTCCCGTGGATTCATATGCAAAATTATGATCAAGGTGGCCATAACCTTGGCCGTAGGCCCTATTAGACACTTACACATTTGATGTTTTCTCTTGGAAATTTCAATAGCTTAGGCCATACAGGAAATTTTGCTTTATGAATTCATGAACAAATCTTAATTAAATCCATAATCTTTATGTTAAAATTGTGCAAGTCATATAACAATAGTATAATATTCTAAAACTTGATTAATTTGGTGAAGTATATGAGATACTCATAATTCAAAACTTTCTACTTATTTCTTAAATCGTGGAGTCTTTAATGGGTTGTTTAATCCTTAATTCTACTCAATGTTTTAAAAATTAAAGAAGATATCGAATTAATAAATCTGAGAGGTTTAAAGTTTAGAAGTTCAATTAGTATTAAATTATTTTAAAATTAGCATAAAACTGATATAAAATTAATTAGCAATTTAAAAATAATGTTTGATTTTGGTTTGGCTGTTAATAGTCAACAGGCCAGTGTTGTTATTTAAGTAATCTAGTAAACTATATTATGTATAGTTTATATACATAATCAAATTGGTTTACTGATCGATTTTCAATTAAGTTAATTAAATTGACTAATTTGTTTCAGTTTTGAAATCATTTACTCTACTTATATTATGTAGGGAGAGGAGACCTAATTTCTTACGTCACATTTTTATTGAATTATTTGTCACACGTCCATTCGACTTTTATAATTCATATTGATAAATTTTATAAGAGATGATATTCATACAAGTGACTAACTTTTTAAAATTTTTTCAATTAAGTGATAAACATTTTAAAATTTTTAATTGAGTGATCAAGTTTTTAAAAAATTTTTCAATTAAGATAAAAATGTTAACTCTATTAAATTCATGTTGACGTAGCAAACGAACTTTGTTACGTCAGCATTTATGTAATAAAAATGTTATATCAGCATCTACATATACACCATAACCTTTAAAATTTTTTAATTAATTGAGTAATTTTCTAAAATATTTTCAATTCAATGACCAACCTTCTAAAATCATTTAATTGAGGTCAAAATTAATTTTTTTTTATAAAAATAACAAGTGATTAATATACAACTATTAATAACTTTTAAATTTAGTTAATAAATATATAACTTACATAGTTAACAAATATATAACTTAAACCTTAAAAAATTAAAAACTATTTTATTGAAATAAAATAAGTTTTAATTATATTTTAATTATAAATAATTTTATAATTATATTTAGAAAAACATTATATTGTAAAAATTATATTTTCAATAGTATAATTTTCTATTATTCAAAAATATTTTATAACTGAATATTTTCAATTATAATTAATTTTTTAATAATATTGAAATTATTCAATTATTTTTTCAAATTTAAAATTTATTAAAATATATTAAAATTTAATATTTTTAATGTTATAAAATATTTTTGAATAATTTCATTTTAAATTATATTTTATTGAATCATACATATTTGAATCACTAAATTTTTTTATTAAAATATAATTGAAAGTATATTTGAAATAATTTTAAATTTGAAATATGTTTCATAATTATTTTTAAAATAAATAATATCAATATAAAAATATATAAATATTAAAAAAAGAGTATAAAATTGTTTACAAAATACGTACTTTTTGTACCAGATATAATTTCATTTAAATTTATCTTTGAACTATACCTAAATTATGATATATCTATATATATATAATTAAATGCAGAGATTTTATTTATATAATAGATAAATTCTAAATTATTATTATGGTAAATATAATATATTCACAAATTTTAAATATTAAATTTAAATATTTTAAATTATAAAATATTTTTTATAAGAAAAAAAATTAATTTAAATTTGAGTTGAATGAAATTTAGAAGGTTAGTGCCTAAATTAAAAAAATTTTAAAATGCTGATCATTGAATTGAAAATTTTTTAAAATGTTATTCACTAAATTGAAAAGAATGGGGGAATACATGTAGACGCTAACATGGTACTCTTATCACGTAAATACTGACGTGGTAAAGCCTGTTTACTTTTACTACATCAATATTAATTTAATGAAATTAAAAAAATTTTATCTTAATTGAAAATTTTTTTAAAGGTTAAGTACTTAACTGAAAAAATCTTAAAAGATTAGTCACTTGTGTGATTATTATCCTAATTTTATAATTTAAATTAAAATCTATAAGTTTGATAGACCTCTTGCATTTTATTATGGATCAAATTCTTTTTTATCCTTGATAAATATTTAATTTTAAAATTCACAATTATTATTAGCTTACTTAAGGAAAATGCAGCAAATTTTTTGTTCTTTAGACCTCAAGTAGATGGGATCGTAATTAGGAGATATCATGCAAAGAATGACCAAACAATAGCCTAACATGACAATACTCTTTAACATTTATGGCTTGTATTTCTTATGGATGTAATTCTTTCATGTACCCGGAGTCTTCAGACATTATACGGTTATGGAGCACGGAAATTTGCCTTGTTTGGAATAGGGTTAATTGGCTGTACCCCGGATGCCATCGACACTTATGGCACAAACGGCTCTACTTGTGTAGACTTCATGAATACAGCGTCTCAGGCTTTCAACACCGAACTTATATCACTAATCGATGAACTCAATGACAAGCATTCGGATGCCAAATTCATCTACATAGACTCCTTCGGGATCGGAGTGAATTCTTCCACGCTTGGTAATGCTACTTACACTGTGTATTTGAGGTTTATTGGTGCGTGCCAAAATAAAATGAAATGCCAGAGAAGGCATTAAAACGAACATCACGAAGAATGATGTGTCCCTCGACGTAATTAGAACATGCGTCTTCTTGGTGTTTCTTAGGTTTCGAAGTCTCGAGTTCAGGATGCTGCCCGGTATCGAGCACAGGTGAATGTGTGGTGGACCAATTTCCATGTCCGAACAGGACTGCTTATGCGTTCTGGGACGCATTCCATCCCACAGAGGCTCTCAACATATACTCGGCAACAAGAGCTTATAGCGCTTTAAACGCTTCAGATGCCTACCCATTTGACATCCGCCATTTGGCTTTGCTTGATCAAGGTATTGCAATGGATAATTGAAGGGGGCTCATCATCTTTGTTTCCTGTAAGAGCCATCCTTTTCATTGCGTATTACGTGATATAAATAAACAAGGATAGACGTGATCCAGTATGCCATAAAACATTGACGCTTATAAGAGTACGTCTAGACTACGTTTGTCTGTTGGCGAAGAATAATGATTCTAAATTATAAATTAAGATCATGCTTTAGATGGATTATTAATTATATTTTTTTTCGTAATTTTTATATTTTTATATTAATTTTTTTATAATTTTATATTATATTAATGTATTAATTTTATGAAATTATATGCTTTTTTTATATTTAAAAAAGTTAAAAATTAAAAAGTCAACTAAATAAGTCCCTTCCTACTTGTCAATGTTTGCATGTGAAATTTGATCATAACTTTTCATCCGTGCAAGGGATTGTCATCACACCAAAGATTTGACTAGTAGGGTATGCTGTGATTATTGATTGGTGTTGATATCGAGAAATGTGGTCGGAAAAGGATACTTGAATTATTGAATAAGGCAAGAATGTACAATAGGTCAAACTTCGTATCTTTGTGGCCTTAATTTTGCACGCTCAACTGTATATGTTGGAATTGTGCATATCTTACCCAATGCATCTACAGGGATTTCTGATCCACATAATATATTCTGATAACCCACAACACGGAAGGCCGCACATCATCCAGCCCCTCACGCCTAAATTAGCTATTATATACAAAATATTAAGACAAAAGATAATTTACAAAAATGATAAGTAGCTTGAAATCCTAGTAACCAAAATTGATTCCCTGCTTTTGACATGTTCTCCTCATGCTTTGCTCTTGATAGAGATAGATGTCCAATATTATTTTATCCAAGAACATTTTGATGTTTTCGCTTTTTGTTGTTTCCTTTTTACCTAAACATCTTAGTTCTTCTTGATCCACAGACTATTTACTTTATCTCTGAAAATTTTTATATTACATGATTGTATAATTCTTATACGTCTTATACATGAATAGCAATAAAATTTTGTCATAAAATCTTTCATCTATTTAATAACATATAAAATTCAATGACCTATTTTTCCTTCGTTAAAGTGCGTAAACTTTAGTTAATTCTACAATACTACATTTTAATCAGTAATAATCATAATCTTTTATCTTCTGATCGAGTCTGGCCTAAAAATGATAGCGTTGTTATAAGTTTAGAATTATTATGAGAAAACTAACATTCATTAGAATGTTGACATAGAGAGTGAAATTTTTCATTATGATCCATCATAATTGAAAAGGATTTCAAAAGTGTTTTAAAATATCAAAATAGTTTTAATGATAATGAAAAATCAAAGGAATAAGAAAATGAATGAAGTGGGGCACATACACAATTTAAATAAAAAAATCCAAGAACAACGATGAATCTATCACATCAAGTTTAAATAATTTACAATAATCTTTATTGTAATCTTGCCTTTGTCATTTGAGAGAATTAGAAGTTCAATCATTGTATAGTCATTTGCACTTAGGATATATTACATATGTGTTGTTATAATTGAAGAAAATTGGGGAACTATTTAAAGAAGCCCTCGTAATGCATCAAAATATTTGTGGGGGAATATTTTAAAATGTGTTTTAAGTCAAATTTTCTTCAAAACAATGTATTTGAAATTTTAGAAAAATTAGAAAAATGCTTTTATATCAACTAGTTGACAAATGCAAGGTTTTGGGGTCGTTGGTCGACCAATATAATGATGCAGTCAACTAGTGTGTTAACAAAGTTGTGAACTTTTTTACTATGAGTTTACATGGTTACTTTGGTCAACATATTAGTCAATTAACACAATGTATTGGTCGATGTCTTTAATAGCTAGTAACTTGTTCTAAATATTATTTCACATCCTTAGTGATATTATGAGGTTACTACAGTTATAAATACTAGGTTTTATAGTTGTTACATGAATGGATGAACATTTATAGTTATAAAACAAACTTAAAGGAGCTTTAAAGAAATTTCATGCATTCATTTATTAATATTGAGTGATTTGAATCCTAGAGCATTACTTTGAGTAAATAAGATCCTTTTTATTGTAAATTTCTCTTGGAGGTTTTTTTTACATATGTTTTTATTGAGGTTGGTGTTTACTTTTCTCTATTCAAACAGATTAGTGGAATTTCAAGAGACACTTGGAGAGTGGATATAAACATTAGTTGTTTATTGAATCACTATAAATTTGGGTTACATTTTCTTTTCCTTACACTCTTTAATTTATTTTTATTTGTGTAATTAATCTTCTATTAAATTGACCTTTCATATTATTATCATATTAGAGTTTTCTCAAGTTACATTTCAAAGCAGAAAAAAAACTTTATTAATTCATTAACACCCATTTCACCTCCTTTTAGGTGTTATTAGGAACTAATAAAAATTTATCAAATCAAATATAATTTATTATATATATATATATATATCTAGCAAAATTTAGAGTAAAGATCATTATAACACAATTTGATTTTTTTTAAACAGAGATAGCCAATGTATCAATCGACCTATGTTGGTCCCTATGACATCCAATAGGGGAGGAACAATGAATAGGGTGTAATTAAATTTTTTCTAAGTTCTTGTGATGTTTAAAAATTCACCCTAAGAACAATTCTATTGTGATGATGATTATGTTAATAAATTTTAATCAATCACATAATTTACATAAAATAAAGTGTAGTAAAGAGATATTGCAAATCTATATAAGATACTCTTCGATATTTCACTTTAGTCTTCTTCAATGGATGAAGGCAAACCCTCTTTACAACCAATATTCCTTAAAGGCGAAGAGGAACCTTACACAATATTTCTTTATGATGAAGAATAGCCCTATACAATCTTCTTTTATAGTGAAAAATAATCATATACAATAACTCAATATCGAACAAAAGAAAGAATTCCACAACCACAACCTCTTGCTGAATCAACACAATGTACAAGGGCTCATTGAATCAAACAATGTGACCAAAATACTCATGCGTGAACTCTTTAAGCTCTTTAAAGCTCCATACTTTCTCTTAAGATCACTAAACCTCAAACTATTCTTCAACTACGTTAAGAGAAAATATATAGCCTTAGTCCCCTAAAAAGATCAATTAAAAACTAAAGGTACCCATTATTCCTTATTAAATAAATGTTAGACATATTTTCCACTTGTTAGAAAAAAGAATTAGTTGTTACATTTTAGCTCTTCAATGTATTGCTCTTCAATGCCAGGGCAATACCTTTTCCATGCAAGTTGATTATGAAGTTTCCAAAAATTTAAGGAATTAGAGAGCTTTATAAAGATCAAAATTTACAACATTAATGCCATGTAATGTTTCTGAATAAGAAGAAGATGCCATATATTAAAGGTATGAACACTTGAGATCCTATTAGGTAAAATATTGTTAAACTTGTAAAGGAAGTGACTGAAGTTATCATAAAAAGATCACAAAAGGAGTGTACAATAAAAACAAAGGTAAGAAAGGTCTCGAATCAACGGAATGAATTGTTATAGGTCTTAGAAGACCATACTGATGTGTTTTCTTAGGCACTCATAAGCACACATGGATTTGATTCGACAATGATAGTGCATAAACTAAATGTAGATCCAAAATTCAGATCAATGAAGTAGAAGAGGAGATTCTTCACAAAAGATAAACAATATAAGATATAAGTAGTAGTTAACTAGATGCTTAATGTTGGTTTCATTAGGGAGTCTAAAGGCCTAAAGTTGTTGGTAATCTTGTGATAGCTAGAAACATGAATGACAAGGGGAAGAAATATATGGACTTCATATACTTGAATAAGGTGTGCCCAACAGATTCTTTCACTTAGCCTAAAATAGACTATCTTATGCATGCAACTTTTAGGTACAAGTAAGATAGTTGATAGATACTTAGGTTATAACCAAATCCAAATGCATGAGAAAATTTTGGTAAATAAGTCCTTCATTATACATAATGAATCCTATCACTATCACGTGATGCCTTTTAAACCAAAGAATGTTGTTACAATGAACTAAAGAAGTGTTAATATGATGTTTTGTGAACAAATGGGTAAGAATACAAAGATATATATGGATGATATCATAGTGAAAACTAGAAGAAAAGACAGTTGTATCTTAAACCTACGTGAATGTTTTAATACACTACAAAGGTACAAAATGAAACTTATTTAAAGATTTTTTTTACATTTGAAATTATTAAGTTTCATGGTAAGATAAAGAGGAATAAAGGTTAATCCATAGAAGATCACAACATATTAGTGTGGAAACAACTCAAAACACTAAAGGAATTCAAAAACTTATAGGAAGGATAGCAAACTTAGTTCGAATTTTATCTACTACTATTGGTACATACTTGACTTCTTTCAAATTTTAAGGCAATCTCAAAATTTTGAATTTAGTGTAGGTCATCAGAAAATCTTTCTAAGATATAGGAATAGCTAGGAAAGCCCCATTATTGCCAACCTGATTGGAGAATAAAAACTTGTACTTGTATATCTCTATTTCTTAAGAATTTTTGATATGTTTATTGTGTAATAAAAGAAAATTAAGGCCTAGAAACTAGATATTCAAAGGTTGAAAAACTCATCTTAGCTAGTATAACTATTAGGAAACTTGGACATTACTTTAAAATGTTTTGTGATAAACTTAATCAAAAATATAACTCTTTAATAGATTTTGTACAAACTAGAAATTTTGTTAAGTATGGTCAAATGGTCTAATAAATTAGGAGAATTCAACATTGATTATTTTTGTTCGTTGGTTGAATGATTAAAAATAGGTGTTCTTTAAATCGATTTTACTTTGAAAACCAAAATGAGATTAAGCAAAAACCAACGTGACGAAAGGCAAGTGCACCTATCGAACAAGTAATAAAGTGGAGT
>JAOXYD010000002.1:13412117-13425212 GCA_028565735.1 Pinacopodium congolense
ACCTATGGCATATAAGTTATGCGTTGACCGTGTGCTTCATCGATGTGTCCTTCAAGAAGAAATACCTGAAGTTTTGACTCAATGCCATAGCTCACCTTATGCAACATAGTATAAAGTGAACAAGATGGCTACTTGTATTTTGTTCAAGGATACTCGAAAGTCTTTGTTGCATTGTGACAGGTATGAAAGAGTAGGTAACATATCAAGAAAGGATGAAATGCTACTCTCAAACATCATGGAGGTAGGAGTGTTTGATCTGTGCGGACTAAAATTCATGGGACCATTCCCATCCTCTTTGGGTAACTCTTACATTTTGGTTAGAGTTTATTATGTTTCTAGGTGGGTTGAGGCCATAGCTACTCTAACGAATGATAGAAAAGTAGTCCAAAGATTTATCAAGAAGATATTCACTAGGTTTAGGGTTCTTAGAGCTAGTTATGTGATGGAAGAACTCACTTTTGCAACAAAGCCTTTAAAGCTATTTTAAAGAGATATAATGCTCACCATAAATTGGCTACTCCTTACCATTATCAAATGAGTGACCAAGAAGATGTAGTGAATAGGGAATTGAAGAGAATTTTGCAGATGGTAGTGAACAATTCAATAAAGGATTGGATAATGAAATTGAATGATACTTTGTGGGCTTACGAAATAGCTTTTTTAAAACCCATATAGGTATAACTCCATATAAAGTTGTGTATGGCAAGGCTTGCCATTTACCTTTAGAGATGGAATATAAGGCCTATTGGGCAATTAGGAAATTGAATATGGATTGGAAGCTAGCCAATCAGAAAATATTGTTACAAGTTGATAAATTAGAGGAACTAAGAATTGATGCTTATGAAAATTCCAAGTTGTATAAGGAAAGAGTAAAGAAGTGGCATAATGCCAACATTAAGAGGAAGGAGTTCAAAGGTGGGGACTTGGTGCTTTTGTTTAAATCAAGACTTTGATTATTTCCCAAAAAGCTCAAGTTAAGATAAAGTGGCCCTTTTAAGGTTATTCAAGTTTTCAACATGGAGCTTTGGAGTTAGAGAATGATAAAGGTAAAACTTTCAAGGTTAATGGGTATTGGTGCAAGCCATATTCAAGGAGGGGTATTTTTGTAAGAGAAGGAAGCCATTTCCTTGCTTTTTCTCACTCATTCGTGACTAAGTTGAGCATGGTCAAGCTAATGACCTTAACTTAGCATGTTTGTCTTTCATTCATTCGTCATTGTAAAATGGTGTGTCAGTTTTGATTTGATTTTAATATGTTTAGTTTGCTTTTGATTCGATTTGATAGTTTAATTTTGTTTTGATTTGGTTTTGACTTCAATATATTAATGTTTAGGTGGTACATTGTGTGCTTTAAGGTTGCTTGAAGATTAGGTACTGATGCTTAGCTCGGAGAACCATCAAAGGAGGAAGGAGGACACCATTTTGGACACAAATTCCCATGATCGTGGGATTGCTATGCCCAGGGGCATTTAAGCCCCCTCCTTTCTTCCCCTTCTTTCATTTTTTCATCTTCTATCTCTCTCAAGCATGCACCTACTCTCCAAATCTCTGAAAATCACTCACTCTTTCATCAAATCTTTGTGATTTCTTCAAATTTCCCATCATTACATGCTTGATTTCATCTTATTTCACAACAACAACTCACAAATCACAACTTTTGGTGTGTTCTTCACTCCCTCTCTCTCTAAAAATGTGTCTCACTTCTCTCTTATTTCTTTTTGCATATTTCACTCTTAAATGGCTCTAAGGAAGGTAGTGGCTAATAAACTAAGTGAACAAATGTGATTACAAGTATTCAGAAAAGGTCTACGCAACATTTCAAAAAATTTCTGAGCATCATTTCCTATCTTCTTCTTCGAAGAAGTTAATAGACGTTGTGACTTCAAGAATAGGGTTTTACTTCCTATTAGATATTTTGATTTTGGACTCTTGAACCGTATAGGATTAAAGGAAGGATTGAACAATGGCTGCGAATATTGGTTGGGGTCATTTCATTCATTGTGATTTTGTGATTTATCCTAAACTGACATTAGAATTATTCACCACGGTTCATTATAATACCCATATGGATACATTTTGGTTTCATCTAAATAGTCAAATCTATAAGTTAGATTATGAGCTGATGCGCTCTTTATTTGAATTTTCTAACACAAATTACTTAACTACCATGATGAGTGTGATGTGGACTAGTATTGGAAGAAACATACAAGTGAATCTATCTTCGATTCTATACATGCACCCAATACCTTGATTCAGAGCACTGAGCACTTATTGCTTCACTAGCTTATATGCTTAACTATTTTTAACAAAACAAAAGGTAACAAGTGTTTAGGTAAAGAAATTTTCTTCTTATGGTTTATGGATCGTAAACTAAAAATTAACATATCCTATAGAATATTTTGATCCATTGCTTGCATAGTCAATAAATAAAGCACTTTATTTTGGTATGGGATTCCTTGTCAAGGCTTTATATGGTGCTCTAAAATCCACAGTCTTGATAAGAAAGGTAAGAGTAGTTCCACTGCCTAAGCATCCTCCTCCCAAGCACCACCAGAGGAAGAAGAGGAAGTTGTAGTAGATGATGTCGATAGGTGGCAATAAGTTCTCCATATTTTGGAAGCCAACACCAATCAAATGGAGGAGAACAATCGACAGATGACGCTTCAAATCAATGAAATTGAAAACTAGGTCAAACAAGTGCAAAAACAACAATGCTTTACCAACAAGAAGTTGCTCAAGTATTTTAAAATACAAAACATCCATGTCCCCTCACCCACACCTTTGCCACCAAATTCCCCATGAGAACTCTTGTCCCTTATCTCCTTTATTAATTTTGCATTTTTTATTTGTTTGTTTGTTTGTGGGATCTTGTTTTGTGGTTTGCTCGGTTGTATTTTCATTGTCACGTTGAGGGTAATGCCTTGTCCAAGTGTGGGCAGGTGGCATTTATAATTTATTGTTTCTATCATTGTTTGCATTTCATCAAACATGTTATAGAGGATGCATGTGTTGTTAGTTTCTCTTTTTAAGCAATGGAGTCACACTTCAATCATTATCATGCGTATTATATCATAAACTGAGATTAAGTGTGTGCTTGAACTTGAATTAGTTTATTTGAATATAAGGTGAATCATTCTGAGTGATTAAAGTAGTTGGTTGCATAAACTTAGTCAAAAATTGATACTTGAGTGATTAGGTGATGTATGAAAGCATAATGGATTTTTATGTGAACCTATGTGAGGAATTGAGCCTATATGACTCTATTCCAAAATCATTTCATTTCTTAGTGTGTGTGATACATCCCTAGGTGATTACATTTTGAACTTGCTTTGAACTAGTTTGAATTTACTAGATGCATCCTAGATGGAAATGATTAAGGCCTTCTTTGCTTTAACTTTTGACTTAAATGACCTACTTGTGCCATTATCCCTTGGAAACTCCTTTGAGCCTTTAACCCTTTTTTTTTCTTGAATTAAACATCCTATTTCAAAACCTAAAATCCCTTTTAGCCTTACCTAATCACAAATCTAATGAAGTGTTAAGTGAGTTTTAGTTTGGAACCTTTAGTTTACATGCTATTATGAAATGATCTTAGAGGTACTTCTACTTATAGTATGCACTGTATATATTTGTCTCTATTGTTTCCTTATTATTGTATAAAAAGTAGAGAAAATGAAAAAAATGAAAAAAAAAGAGAAGAAAAGAGAAAAGAATCAAATGTGGTAGCAACAATTTAGTGATGAGTAGTTAGTTGTCTTTACTTATATATCTTCGAAGTATATTTAGTTGTCCCTTTTTCGCACTTAATGCTTCATGAAAACTTGTCACAAACCCTTAAAACCCTTTTTTTCCTTACCTTAACCCTAGTCTTATTATAACCTTAATTGAAAGTTCTTTAGATCTATTTTAGTATGTAATCTGTGTTAGAGGAGAACAGGTGAATTTGTAAGCTGATAGTGTTTGGTGTCCTTAAAGGAGTTTTGAGCAAAAAACTAACATTTAAATACTTAAGTGAAATGAGTGAATACTGTGAGGAAAATATATCTTGATTTTATGCTTACCTTCAATAGATTTCTTTGAAAACAAAGTGAAAAGAATGTATGGTTGTGTTTGACTTGCTTAAGGACAAGTATGGGGAACTTGATAGTTGTGCTTTAGGATAGGTTTTTCTAAGTACTTGGCATATGATTCTTGCATATTTAGGATAAAAATGATGTGCTTAGGTCTTAGTTTGTTATTATTTTGATTACCATGATCTTTGTTTTGTTTCTTATATGTTTGGTGATGATTTTGGGCATGATTTGATCCTTTTGGTATAAGTATGGAGCATAGTTGCCTATGAGAATGATATAGGGACCAAGTGAAGAGAAGAGAAGTGGAGAAAGGCAGCTGGAAATTCCCACGATCATGGAAATTGTTTACAGAATGGCCACGTGGATTAAAATTTTTAGATTGTCTTAGAATGTCTTGTCATATATAAGGGCATAAAACATAGGGTCACAAAAGACATAAGCAAAATCTTTCCTTAGGAAGAAAAAATAGGATTGGAAGCTTGGAGAGGATAAGAATCAATACAAAACCCCACTTTCTTGTCAAGAACATCCCACCTAAACATTTTCTAGCTTAGGAGAAAGAAGAGAAGATTTTCTTTATCATCTAGTTCTTATTCCCTCTTCTCTTTCATTATCTTTTGTATGAATTTTGATATTAGTTGAGGTTGTGTTTGACATTATGAATTGCTGAATTATATTGTAGGGATTACTTTTGAACTATTTTGTTGAACTCCTATCTTAATGTTTGAATGAATGGATGCGTATGATAGTTTTTGTGCCTAAACCTTTCAAAATATTTAGAAATTGAGCTAGATAACTTATGTTGGGTTGCGCAATAAGAATTGACATTTAATAGACTTTCAATTATTAGGTTAGTTAATTGGTTATTAATCCTACCTAATTTCGTTAGGGACATTTGATTACGCCTTGAGAGAGGGTGAATAAAGCATTAGGACATCTTGAGCTAAGCATAATTCAATCAACAAGATAAGAGGGACACAAAATAGGGACAAACTAATTCCTTATCTTTAATCTTGAATTCAGAAGTTTCTACACTTTGTCCCTTGGTTTGCTAATTGCTATTTTGTTTAATTTGAGTTTGTTTTCAAGTTTTTATCATTTGAAAATTTTCCTTTAAAAAAATATAACCTAAATTTAGTGGTGACTAAATTCAATCATTATGGGACGATATCTGCTTTGACTACAAGGTATGATTCGTGCACTTGTGGTATTTAGTGTAAAAAAATTTTACACTAATAGTCCCTCATCAAAATCAATGCCTTATTTACTAGATAGCTCTTAGAATGACTTGTTATAATGGTTGGAAAGCCTTTCAAAGACCTATATAAATGCCTCAACTTATAAATGTTTGAGGCCTCCTCTCCGTCATGTACCTTGGTATAACCTAGTTTGTTATAACTTTATTCTCTGGCTATCTTTTCTTATCAAACTACAATCTAGAGATAAATTATCTTTCGTCCAATTTCCCAAATTTTGTTCCTTATGCTTAATGGGCTATAGAAAGTTTAAAACATTTATTTTTTAAATGTAGTTATTCAAAAATTGTTTGATTTTCTGTTCTAAACCATTTTTGGATTAGCTTCACTACTTTTTTCACGCTCCCATTCATTATATACTATTTTCAAAACCCTATGCTTTGTAGAAACATTGATGTAAACCTCTTTAAAAGTATCCTCTCAACCTATGTTTATACACTTTGGCATGAATGAAATAACCATACCTTCAAAGATTCTTCCATGGAAGCCAGGAGCATTTCCACCAGGATAGTCACTTAAATTATTGAAATTCTTAGTTTAAACGCTAATGAGAGGTAGTAGTGTAGTTTCGGTTTTATTTTATTCTAACTTTATTTTTATAGGTATCCTTATAAAAGCTGGTTATACTATCTTAAAATTGAAAGGGAAGTAGCCTCAGTTTCAGGACCGAGAAGGAATGATCACTCCACCCGCTAGATTTAAAGCTTACCATAAAAGGGTCAATAAAAACTCTGTTAAAACTGGTGGCAAATTTCAAACTAAGAACCAAACAGTTAATCAATCAGTTAAAGGAAGAGATGAGAACTCATCAGTAGAGCTAACTAAGCTAGATCAAAAGGGGACTTATGTCACTTATTTTAACAAGAAAGGAAAGATAGCTTGGGGGACAATACCTGATAAAAGAAGTCAGGTACAAATAATCTTAAGCGGCCTCCTTTTAAACTTGCACAAGGGTTTTAGATTAGGAAGATAAAAGATCTTAGTTGTTGGAAATATTCTTCCCCTGTTATGTCTGTGTTAGGGGTTAAATTTATAGTATTGTTGGATGTTATTTTATCTTAATTTAACCCTATTTTAGGGCTTAAATGTTCCATTTATATGTTATTATGTTTACTTTGTAGGAGGGAGTTTAAATATGAAGATTAGAGTAAAACCATGGAAGTTTTGTCAAAAGTTAACTAAAAAGTTAACCATCAACGACCCTCTGCCGGATTCATGTTGCTTATCAACTGCACCATACTAGAGTCACGTTAATGGATGAACATGGTGCCGTTAATGGATGGTAGGGTGTTGTTAATGAATGTGCAACAGCCATTTTGACCTGAATCTTCAATATTTGCGGCTTGTCATCTTCCTCCACTTGTAGCTGCTCAATCCTTATATAAAGGGACCTCTCCCAGATGTTTTATTCATCTTGTTAGGATCAAAATACCTTAGTTTTCATATTAAAGTAGTCTTAGGTTGTTTTTCATTTCTTTCTTTTGTAATTTGAGTTTTTTAGGTTGTTTGAAGTTCTAACAGCAGTAGTCACATAGTTTTGAGATACAATACCATCTAGGGATGTGATTTGGTTCATTCTAAACTCTTAATTTCATGTATTATTATTATTATTTTGAATTACTCAAAGTATTGTTGCTTAAGTTATATTTATTATATGCTTTCATTAATTGTTGTGCTTAATGTTTAATTTTAGTTAAGTTATCATGATAAATGTTTTTATGGATGATTAATTGTGTTACTTTATGGTTAATGCATGATTAATGCATTAATATTTGTTTATTGAATGCTTAATGCTTTTCTTGAATTGATCACTTAGGATATTGCAATCAGATAATCTAGGATCTGATAGTCTCTACCTAGGTTATTAGAAAAGTCAATAAAAAACGTGGTTTAAATCAGTAAAATAACCAAAGACTCAGTTAATCATGAGGGTGCTAGTCTTAAATTATGATAATTTAGGACTAGACTTCCTAAACTTTAAGCCTATTACCTAAGTCTGATGCATAACCAAAAACCAAGATAATACCAATAGAGATAAGTCAGTATCTTAACTATAGCATTGCCTTGAATTAGAGAAGACCCTAGATTAAACATCACTAATCCATCAATTAAATCATCAATTACTAAAGCTTAACTGAATAATTTAGGAAAAGTAACTTGTGACTCTGTTACAATAAATTGGAATTTTTCGAGGAATTTTAGATTAGCTTTTAGTTATTTATTTTCTTAAATCATAAAGCTGGGTGTCCTCTAGATATTATAATCTGATTGACTTAGTACTTACATCCAATAAACTTCCTCTTGGGATCGATACTCGGAGTCTTAAATATATTCCACTTTATTACTTGATTCAATCGGTACGCTTGCCAAATGTTGGTCTCAAATTAATTGTTAAATTATGCATTGAAAGATAGATTAATTTGAGTTAATTTTATATGTGGCCAACTGTAATCACTAGGAATAAATCATATTTACATGCTAGGAAGAAATTTCATTAAAGAAATAACACGCATTCATCTAAACCTTATGATAGGCCTTAAGTTAGGCAATTTAAGCCTTTACATTCCGATACTCACCGCAAGTATATTCTTAAAGGCTAGAGGCATTTATAATTCACATCCTAGGAGGCTATTTCATCAAGAAAAGATTATCTATAATAGGCTTCATTTAGATAATTTAGGCCAATCAACTCACATGTACCCCATCTGCATTCCCATTTTCATTCTAGGGCAAGAAACACGTTTCACTCATATTCTAGGCATAATATTCATAAAAGAAGAGTATTTAGAGATGTTAGATCAAGAAATCTATTTATGTATTATGTTAGGAAAAATGGCATGTTTCATAGGCATAGTGGTATAATGTATTCTCATAACTCTCATATGCATAAGTGTTATCCTATGAGAGCTAATTTTAAGATAAGAAATGTATTTAGGCATCAAGATCATACGTTTCATGATCATATGCATAAAGATCCATATGTGTGTAATTTTTATAGTAAAGTTGGAAATTTAAAATTTTTTTGTTTCATTAAACAAAGAATATTTAGGAAACCCTCAAATTTTTGGATTAAGAAAGGTAGTAAGGCTAACCCCCAAAGACCTAAGTTAATGTGGGTACTTAGAGTCTATTAGTTTCTTTATTTCATAGGTTAATATCTATTTGTGCTAAATTGGTGTGAAGCTAGGAACCAAGGAAGTGGTATCTCTAATTTGAAGTGGAATGTGGAAAGATCACCATGAGTCCTCACATGAGCATACCAAGAAGCAAATTGTTGAATTAAGTGAGAAGTTAAAGAATTTGGAATCAAATGTTAATGTAAAATGAGGCATTCCTATGTCCTTATTTAATAATATATAGCTTGATATGATCTTTGGATATTTGTGTTTGATTTTAAAATTTTGATCTTAATTGTTGGTTTTAATTAAAAAATGGATTCATATGTTTATGAGGAGCCATTGAATGTTAATATTAGACTTAGGCAAAAGATATAATTTGCGCCCTAATATTTCTAAAAAGGTTTAAATTGCTCCTTAACGTTTTTAAATGTATCACTTTACCCCTTAACGTTTGTAAAATGGTGCATTTTACCCCTTAACATTTGCAAAATGGTGTAAATTGACCTTTTAATACTAATTTCATTAAAGTTTTGCTAATTACTTTCTTAATAATTAGCTAATAATTCATTTATAGAATATTGACAAAATTAACATTTATCTAATAAGATCTTAATGAAATTAGCGTTAAAGGGGCAAATTTTACCATTTTATAATGTTAAAGGGCAAATTTTACCATTTTACAAGGGTTAAGGGGTAAAGTGGTACCTTCAAAAATGTTAATGGTTAAATTATACTATTTATCAAACATTAAGGGGCAAATTATTCCTTTAGCCTTAGAGTTATTGCGTGTTTAGTATTGAAGTCACTATATATTTACATAACTTTTTTAAACTAGCACATTTTATTAAAATTGTTGAATGATTTTTTTAATATATGCATTATATTGACTTTATGCATTGAACATATTTTGAAAATGTTTATTGAAATTAATGTCATATTTTGCTTTTGCAATTGGTATCATATTTTTCAAATTTTCGATTGGTATCATATATTTGAATTCTCAATTGGTGTCTTTTCTTGCATTTGGTACCAATTGGCATCATTCTCTTAAAATTGGTATTACTTTTTATTTTTACAATTGGTATCATATTTTTATAAAATTTTACTAAATTATTTTACAATTGGTATAATTTTTATAAGTTAGATCATATTTTAAAAGGGATTAAACACATAAACTTAGTTTTGCATAATTTTTTCAATTTATGGTATTGTTGCATATTGTTTAATTTCGAAGAAAAATATGCATAAACATGTGTTTTGATGTGAATTGCATAACTTGTGCTTTTGGTGCACAAAGGTACCTAATACATGTTTTTTATGCAAAATATGCATGATATGTGTTTTGTAATGTTTTCTTCTTGCATTTTCATCCCTGTTTAATGCTTTATTATTCCATAATGCTTAATTGTATTCATTTAAGGGGAGCATCATATACATTGGTTTTTTTTAATATATATGAATTAAAGGGAAGTAAGTTTTAACAATTAATGACGATTGTATCTTTTTAATGATGTCAAAAAGGAGGAGAAAGATGTGTAATATTAAGGCTAAATATGAGTTTTAATACATGAAATGTTTTGCATTTGTGTTTTATATGTTCTTAATATAACATGTTTTGTCATCACTAAAAAGGGGGAGATTGTTAAACCAAGGAGGTCTTAATCATATGTTTTGATGATGACAAAACATTATTATTACTAATGTTTAAATTTTTTATGCTCTTATAAGTTAGGTTAATGTTTAAAGTGCAAGAATATATTTGTAGAGCCTAAGGTAGAAGAGCTCAAGCATTGCATTATCAAGAATGGATAACGTTTGAAGATCAAGTGATAATTAAGAGTAAAGATCAAGAGAATGAAGATCAAGTTTAGATAGGTTTAGGAAAATGGCTTAAAATGTAAGTGTCCTAAACTTGATTCTTAATCAATGCTTAAAAAGGGTTCTCACATTTATATGATACATTTGCATATAGACATATAAGAGTTGAATTGTAGTTGTAGTAATTAATTGAATTTGATTATGACATTTGTCATGTTAAGAATTGAATTAGAATGCATATAGGCTAAATATTACATAATTAAGAAGTAATGTGATGAAATGTATTAGTGAGTGCTTCTTCATGATTTAAAGTGAATTGAAATCTTGCATAATTAAGTTGAAATATGTTGAATTGATTTAATTTATATTTTTTAATATGTTTTAGTAAATTAAAATTTTGTTTGAGTGTTGATCATATGTGTTTTAATTTGTTTGTCATACGTATGTTGTGAATTATGGTTTATGAAAGGTTTGAAAAATTTTTAAATTGTTTAAGAATGAAAATTTTCATAATTTAGGCATTTCTTATGTTTTAAATGAATTGAATGGTTTTAATGATTCAATGATAAGTGTGTTTCCTTCTATTATCTTTTAAGTATTTGATTTTTTTCTTTTTTTATGTTTGAGGAAAAAATACAAACTTATTTGAAGAATAAGTTGATGCACTTTGATATTTGGATGTGCAAATATCAAATGAGACTCAAAACTAGTACCTGTTTCATACTACAACTTTGGTGAAGCGTTAGTGCCATTAAAAAACTCATATTGCAATTTAATTTTCCAAGGAGCTAGAAAAACATGTTAGAAGTCTACATATCAAATTTCATATCAAAAGGAGGTCTGTAGACAAAGATATAATGAAAATACCAAACAGAAGTCAAAGCTAGAAAAGTTGATTTTGTAGGGTGACGTGGAAAAGCGTGTAGAGACATATTTTATGAATTTTGGGACTAAGAGGTCGTGAGAATTATCCTAGTAGCCACATTCTGACCCTAAGAGAGATCTAAGATAGAAAAGAAAGTTTTTGGGAGAGGAACAACGCGAAGAAACTCAAGAACTAGGAGGACAATCAAGATTCAACAAGTGTTGTCCATATTTTCTAGCAAAGGGGGCTTCTTCATCTTTATTAGTTTATTTCTCTTTTACTTTCCTTTGATCTTTAATCTGAATACTCTTTGTTTGAGATGATTATGGATTTCTAAATCTATTTTAGGGATTGTTCTTGAATTATTTATCCAGCTTTTACTATATTGATTTAATGCATAGTTGTTTGTGTTAATTGTTAAGCATATAATCACTTCGAATCGAGAGATTGTTTTGATTTATTTGAATTAGGGCGTGCAACAAGAGTTGGTAATTTAACATACTTGTAATTAAAAAATTAATAAGTGGTTTAAGAGAGATCATAACTATTTTATTAGTTACTTATAGAATTGCTTCACTTCTAGTTGAATATTTAAGAAAGGTCTTCTAGATTGAGAGATTGCAAGATTAATTCTATCTTGTTTTAATTAGGGACAATTAGTTACACCTTGAGAAAAAGTAATAAAACTTTAGGAAATCTTGAGTCAAACATAATTAAATCAATAAGGTAAAATGAAGATAAATAAGGATAAAACAGCCCCTAAGTCTCCCTTATTGATTATCTTCGTTGTTTGCTTCTTTCTACAATTAAATTAGTTTAAATTTCCTTAGTTTAAATTTCATTTTTAGTTTTGATAATTTTATTTTATCTTTAAAAAGTGCGATTCAGATTTTTAGGTGTCTAGATTCAATCCTTGTGGAATCAATATCAATTATACTATAAGTTTATACTTGCAGTGTAGTTAAAAATAGCAAACATTCAAATAGCCTTGAATTATGTTTTCAAGTTTCAATTATTATTAGGAATTTATTTATAAAGTTTTAGAGTTGGTTTAGAGCTTTTTCATGTTTTCTAGAGGCAAAACAGTGGGCTTTTCATCCTTAAATAGTGAGCTTTGAGTTATCATTTTACCACTATTTCCCAGTGAACTAAACGGTAGTTGCCTAAGACCTCAACAACACCATTTAACTCTCCAGGTGCTGTCGTTTTAATCCATGTCTCTAACGACTAGTTTCCTCTTTCGGGTGTTTGTCTCTATTCTTCATTCTAACGAATATTTCTTGTTTCTAACAACTCCAATCCCCTCCCAACTCTATAAATATCATTCCTCAACTATTTTATCAAGTTTAGAACCTCTAAAAATCGAATTATAAGTTCAAATCATTCAAACACTCAATCTCTCTTTACTTTCTGCACTATTTTTGTTTATCTTCGTTTGTCTTTTTTAAAATATATTTTTGAGTGTGTAAAATGTATGTTTCTAGTTAGTTTAGACATAGACAAAGTGTTACCAAGGTAAGCATGGCTAGTAATTATTCTTCAGGAAAGACCTCATTAATTTCTTGGTTATCTTCTTTCTCTATCACCACTTCATCCAAATGAGATAAATGATTAGTCACAAAATTTTCTCTTGCTTTCTTATCTCTGATTTTAATATCAAACTCTTATAAAAGAAGAACCCATTAAATTAATTGTGGCTTGGCATCCTACTTATTCATTAAGTAATTCAGAGTAGAATGGTCCGTATGTAGAATCACTGTTGATAGCAGTAAATAGGACCAAAATTTATCAAATATGAACACCACAACTAACATCTCCTTTTCAGTAATGGTGTAATTCCTTTGGGCATCATTTAAAAGTACAAATTGCATAATAAAATTGGATGAATCGCTTTTCAATGCCTTTGCCCAAGAGCTACACCAATTTTAAAGTCACTTATATCACACATCAATTCGAACAAAAGAG
>JAOXYD010000002.1:13425312-13438504 GCA_028565735.1 Pinacopodium congolense
TGTCATATATTTTAATTCATTTAACTTTATATTTTTATATCCAACTTATTATATTTGACATTTTTTAAAATTTTAAATTAAAATTTTAAGTTTAAAAATAAAATTTTAAAATTAATAAAATAACGATTATAATTAAATCGGCGGTTAACCAACTTTGGTTAAACCGTAACCAGCGACTAAATCGTAACCGGCGGTTAAACTGTAACTTAAACTTTAAACTAACGGTTAAATTAAGATTTATAAATTTTCATAAATTGTAATCGGCGATTTTGTAATTATAACCGGCTATTTATTAACCGTAGTTAGAGATAAAGGAAGTCAGGATCCTTTTTAAACATTATAAAAATGTTAAGATTCTTTTTAAATATTTTTGAAATAATAAAGTCTAACCTAAATATTGTAAAATATTATGATTTGATTTTAACTTTAATGAAAACCATATGATGCTTTTAGCCAAAACTTTTTTCAAGTGATATTATTCAATTTTGTAGATAAAAAGTAGATTTTTACTAATTATTGATAATTGCATATATCTTTCTCATATTATCACAAATTTGAAGCATAAGTTTTCAACAATGGAACAGTAGCTTAGTGTTGAAAAAAAAACAGGAATATTAGTCTTCATCCATGATCATTCATTGTCTTCTCCAGGTAAAGAGTACTTTTGTTCTTCTCTGGCTTAAGCCTGACTCTTATTCTCATCGGAGTCTGTAGGATTCGTTGGCCTGTACTTGTACTTGGTAGCAACAAACAAATAGATGCAGAAATTGATCAAACTTATTAGAGCTAGCAACCAAAAGAAAAGATTTAGATGATTCCTGTTAAGGTTGTTCCCCCCTAACCAGCCTCGACTAGTCGTAATTCTTCTCGTTGCTCTGTTCACAATCTTAACAAGCACACTGCTGAAGAAGTATCCAAGTGCCATTGAAGTCCAAAGGAAGCAAGTAGAGAGCGACTTGAGAGCTTTCGGTGCCTCATCGTAGAAGAACTCTAGAATACCCACGTATGTGAACATGTCTGCAATGCCAAATATGAAGTATTGAATTCCTAGCCAGTAAATTTTGATGGGGAGTTTCTGGAATCCAGGCACAGCATCTAGCATGTTGTGGTCCCGCGCCACTTTTTTTCGTTTCACTTCCATCAGAGCAGCTGTGGACATGGACAAACAGGCGAGAACTAGGCCAACCCCTATGCGCTGAAGGTGAGTTATGCCAGTGGGAATGCCTGTTATCTTACGTAAAAGGGGTACGATAATTCGGTCGTATATCGGAATCAAGATGATGAGGAAAAGTACTGGGATTATAGGGATAGAAGCTGGTGGTAAGTCGAAATGTTTACGGATGTTGTTGTCCATGGTTTGACCTTGTTGGATTGAGAAAGTTTGGAGCTGTGCTAGGCAAAGGGTCATAATAATGGTGCAACAGAAAATTGGCAGAATGGAGAGCATGATTTTCGCGTTTTCAACTTGTGTGACCCTGCATAGTTTCCATACACTTTGAGCTTCAGCTCTAGCATTCTGATCCCTGGATGTTAGTATGGCTGCTTTGTCTAGCCACCTGAAAACGAATTTCAAATTGGTGACAAACATCATCTTCTTATTCTTTTTTTATATATATATACATTAAAATGAGGTGGGGATGTTCACCTCAGAGTATCTCTGTGAGGTAGAAATTCTGTTTCTATTGCGTCTTCCTTGTCTTTACTAATCTCATAGAGCTCTGAAGAGTCTTCAGGAAGACGAAGTTTTCTGTTGCGGAATGCCGCAACATACACCTAAAGGAATGAGAAAGAGAAACAAGAAAAAGTAAAAGAGTCGAGAATATTATGGGTGGCTTGATAAATGGACTGAAATAGTTTTCACACCTGTATAATTTCGAGGAGCACGCTTGAGCCTCGAACTACTTGTATTCGATACATAGGCAGTCCAGCTAAAAGTGCCGTTACACCCAAGAACGTGGAAAGAGCACAAACTGCAAATCCCCAGTCCCATCCCTTATGATCTTCTATCCAAACAAACAGGGTTAAGCTAATAGCAGCACCGGAACACATTGCCAGCAAGACATAGTTGAAATAGCTGGACATCTGCTGGTCCTCTGTTGGGTCTTTCTCGTCAAATTGATCTGCGCCATGTGCAGGGACTGCAGCTTTGATCCCACAACTGCCAAGAGCAAGCAGGTACAGGCCGAGAAAAAGTAGTGCAGCTTTTCCACCCTCAACATGCTTGCAGTGAACAGCTGGATTATACATATTACAAGCAGGTGGCTGCAATTTGGAGTCGTGAGCTTGAACAGCTAGCAGTGCTAGTCCCTGGATTTTTTTATTATTTTTTTTTTTTTTGTGGAAAAAAAATGACACGGAACATTAAAAGTCGAGCAACATATCTGTAAGGCCTTGAGCCTGCTTATGTCTATTATTTTTTTGTATTTATTATGACCATTCCTTGTAGGCCTAGTTGATAGTTGAGTTGCATACTTACAATGAACTCAATACATCCTGAAATTATTCCAATTTTGAATCTTCCAATGTAAGTGTCTGCCAAGAGAGCCATCAGAATAGAGAGGATGTAGGAGACGCCCATGAAGTTGGTTAGCTGATTAGCAGAATCTGACAAGTCAAAGTGCATAGTCCCATAGAAATAAGTCACCAAGTTTACTGCCAGTGATAGAGTCGCCATGTTTTCGCATGCAAACGTGGCTGCAAAGCAAGAAAGGAAAATAATCAGCCATGTAAAAAAAAAAAAATAGAATTTTTTTTCTATACGCTACTAAAGTAGTATCTTAGATTACATGCCTAATGGGAGAAGAGCAGCCCTTGGTCCTCCATGCTTGTTCTTCAAAGCTTGCCTTCCTTTCCAATCCACCTTTCCTATAACAGCATCATTTTTCTCCTACAAACCATTCAAAACGTCATTCATTAGTAGCTTAAGATTGGAGATCTCCAAGAGTTTAAAGAATAGAATTTACTTACCATGGCTACTCACTAGGATACCAAGAACAGAAAGAGTGAAGATAGAGATATCAAATTGGTGGCACAGGCTAAGGTAGAACTATGCTTATATAAGATTTTATTTTATAAAATTGATTGGTTGTGAATCTGAAGCCCCAGAAGCTGTCATCTTTTCTAACTTAAACAGGAGTAGCTTGGCCTTGGCCCCACCCAGTTTTCAAACTGTACTGAACAGAGACGCTACTTCCCTTTCCCGGCGGTTTTTCCCATAAAGGTTACTGCCAGTGAAACCTGGTTAAAATGCTCCACAGGTGCTGTAGAAGGAGAAAGTTGAGGTAGTTGAGAAATAGTTGATAAATACACAACTACTATAATACCAATTTTTCATTTTTCCCGGCACTCTTACCCAGAAGATGACATTTTGATTTCAAAGACGATCTAAAGCATAGTCAGGCAAACATGATTTTGTGCTTTCTTTCAATCATTAGTTGCGTTGGACTGGCATTGCATAAAATGAAAACGATCTTCCTACTATATGAGATTTATGTTGATCGATAAAGTGGTTAACATCACTTTTCAAATATATATATATATATATATATAAAGTGGTTAACATTCTTATAATGGGACAAAGATATATTAATTTCATTATAACTTTCAATATCTTTATTTTCGTTTTCAGTTATACCAACCCTAATTATTCTATGCCCTTGGCACCTGTCATAGAGTCTTTTACAAACCTGGAATAGCCCTGTTGTGTAGGTTACGGTAGCCATTCATGTCCTTCAAAAGTCTTAAGAATCACCTACCGGTTTTATCTCCTCGTGGGAACATGGGCTGCAAAGACTTACGTACATTATATTGGTTTGGGTATCCCTGACCAGAGAAAGGGCTTCTCCATGCTGACAAACTTGTTACTTAAAAATTAGATGGGATTGTCCGTAATGACTACAGGACAAGATAAATGGCTTCGCCTTCAGAAATTGTTATATCAATTTATATTTTCATTTTCAAGACTACATATCAATTTATATTGTTGGAGAATAATTTAAAATTATTGATATCTTTGATTAAATTTTTAATTAGTACTTATTTGTTCTTAAATTTTTTAGATATTCTATTTTAATTTAATTTATTTAGTATCGTATATTTTTATTTATTTTGTTTAAATTTGTTAATATTTAAAACCTATTAAAAGACATAGTGATTCAATTTATTCTTTAAATTTTTCCCCCTTATTTTCTTTCATTTTCCTATTAAATCTATTAGTCCTATACCATCTCAAATTCTAAACTCTCATAGTTTCTAACAAAACATTAATTCTTACACCTCCAATTTTTAATGGCAATTGTTCACTAATAAACACTCTTTATGGGTGAAGTGGGTGCATTCTTACTACATTAAAGGTGGGAATCTATGGTCCATCAAAATGAAATTCACTAATAACTGAACTTTACAGCAGTCAATGCGAACTAGAGGCTTGCTTCATAGATCCATTGTACACATTTCTGGCGACGGCCATAACACTTTCTTTTGGACTCAAAATTGGGCTCCACGTGACCTTTTAGAGCTTCTTCCTACTATGTAAACGCTGCAAGACATAGTTCCTCGGTAGGCTAAGGTGGATATCTTAATGGCAGGAAATGGCTGGAAAAGAAATTGCTCAGGAGGAGAGGTATTCTGGAAACTCCTCTCGAACCATATTCCAAATTTACATACTACAAATAAGGTGATTCAATAGACACGCTTAAGGGCAATTTACAAATTGCACCTGTCGCGAGCTCCTCCGGATGGCTTCTCCCAAAGTTCTATGGGCAAAGTTGATTTAGTACCATCATCATCATGGCAAGGTTGCTTTTGTCCTCTGGTTAGCCTTTACAAATTGGTTAACTACCTTGGACCAATATAAAGGAAACACAAATGCAACTAATAGGAAGTGCTTACTCTGCCAAATTGAAGAGGAGGTTAGAAATAATCGATTTTTCAGTTGTTACTCTGATCACATATGGAGGGTTGTCCAGCATATTTGTGCCCATTCTACTCATTTGAATCAGTGATTTGCAACCATCCATTGGTGTTCCTCAACTAACGAGATAAGTAAGGACTATTACACTATGTTTAAGCTAGGAATGCTTGTGTGTGTTTTGAGATGAACCGATGGAGGGGTATAGATTCACTACTGCAATGTTAGCTTGGATCAAAGAGCTCATCTATGCAAAATTACTAGAGGTATCTCTATCAGACAGACTTTTGAAGCATTGGAACCTTAGTGATCTACTTAACCGCCAAGGAGATCAGTCTAGGGGAGCCTGAGTCACTTCTCCATTGCAAATCCAATTTCTTTTAAGTCCTCAGCTCTATTCTATTTAAGGTTGGTTTGCTAGAATAACTTTATGTCTTGGGCTTATAGGTGGCATTGTTCCTTGGGGTTGGAACTATATCACTGCTAAACTTCCTTTTCTTATTAATTTTATTTATTTTAATTTTCAAAAAAGTAGATAAAAGCTCATTTAAGAGGTCTTAATTTGTAGCAGTAGAGTGAAAATGAAAGAAAAATACCATATTTAGGAGACAATACACTCCTCAATCAAATTAAAACTGATGATAAAGAAAAATAAATAAATATATTAAAAACGATTGAAGGAGAAACACTCTTTTGAATTCGTTGATGAGAAGTGCACTCAAATTTTTTAAAAAAAAAGTGTTCCAATAATTGAAAATTAGTAAGAAATGCTTCAAAAAAAAATATTAATTATGATGAGAAGTGTATTGCATCACGAAGAGAAGTTCTTCGAAAATTAAAAAAAAAACATATGGAGAGAAATGTTCCATAAATTTTAAATTTTTTATAGTTTTAAATTAAGAGATAATATTGGAAAATAATTCAAAATTGCTAATATCTTTAACCAAATCTTTAATTAGTAATTATTTATTCTTATATTTTTAAAATTTTCTATTTTAATTTATTTTGTTCAATATTATATATTTTTCATTTAATTTGTTTAAATTTATTAATATTGAAAACATATTTAAAATATATTGATTAATTTATTAATAAAGAGTTCTTCCCTCAATCTCTAAGTTTTCACTCTCATTATCTTTCATTATTCCACTAAATATATAAATTCTATACTATTCTAAATTTTATGAATTTTACATCGTTTCAAATTTCCAATAAACCTCTGTCACAAATCAAAGAAACACCAAAATCTCTATAGAGGGTAAGTAATAAAAATCAACGGATAATAAAATGGAACACTATACAAAGCCATAATTCTAGAAACTCACGTCATATTGAAAGAACGGCTATAATTTTAGCTTAAAAAATGAAGCTACCAATCAAATGAAAAGAACATTATGATATTTAATGATTTAACTATCTACTGTTGGAAACACAAGTAAATATAGCCTCAATGTACAGAAAAACAAAAGAACTATGCAAAGAATGCAGACTGCTTAAATGTGGAAAGGTTACCCCCTAAAAAAATTGTAGAAAAATTGATCAATAATTTAGTAAAGAATACTTCAGACGCAGAACAATCTTCCCCTTGTACACCCCAATTTTAGCTCCTGTTACCACCAATGACCTGGATTATCCTACAGTCCCTTCAACATTTCGCTTATGCCCACAATTTTTCTAGTTTCCCAATGTTGCTTAAACCATTTTCCTTCTTCTCATTGGTGGGTCTTTCACTCCAAGTTGATGAGGACACTCTGTCAACTTGTGGTGCAGAGGGGTTTGAAAGGCTATGATCCCACACAGATCGCCTTATTGCACATCCTGGAACTTTCGAGAAGAGGAGCTGAAGATATGACATTTTTTGTACTAACATCCCAAACCCCAAGTTGAGCTCCTGTAACAATGTGGACACCAGAAAGATCTCCAATAGAAGTGTCGGTGTAATATATTGGTGCAGTGCTTACATAGGAGAAGTTCTTCCACCTGATAAGCTCAAACCAACTACTGTCCTACTATGCAGGGCCTAGCCACTTGGGCGCACCTATGGCCACATGTGCGTCCCAATGTGGCTAAAGGATCTTTGGAAGGGACACTAGATGTTGCAAATGGATGGAAATTCAATTCTGTTTGCTTCTGTCTAGGCTAAGTCTAAGGCCAGTAATTGGCTTATGACCAACTGTCACCTAGATACCACACAAGTTTAATAGGATGATAAGAAATATGCTCATGCTTATAGGGTTTTAGAAAAAGAAATGACGTTATACAAAAGAAGAGCCTATCTAGTTTAAAGTTATGAAATAACACATCTAAAGTTCAGAAGGAGACCCATTAAGCCTTAGAAATAGGAAATAGGAAATAGAAGAGGAGGTAACCTCCTGCACTCCACTTATATTATCCATCTCAACTTATATGGGATCAAAAGCTGATCTTTTCATATTTCAGGGCTAAGAATCCAATAATTCGATTTCCCGATGGTTCAAGTAACATTAAAACTCTTATATCAATGTGACCTACCAAACAAAACATCAGATGCTGTCAAAAGTAGTAACTAAAACTGCAAGAGCTTTCTGTTATGGTTGATTGATTGCACAGCTTTCATCGCACTCAAAAGATCAAAGGCTTTCTGTTTTAAGGTTGGAATATGATTTCGTAGTTATGCTCTTTTCATAATGATATTTCCCACTGTGAATCAATTTAAGTTTTCATAAGTATCCTTTTAGGAAAAACAAATCCAAGAAGCTCTTATAGATAAACGCATTAATTTCTGAAAATAATATTCCAGAGATGCAGCTTATATACTGATTAGATTTCTACAACTATTTTCCTAATTTTTGACAATACCATCCACCAACTCCTATTTATTCTTTTCATATTTCAAAAGAAATTTTTGCTTGAGCATAATGAGCATTTTGCATCTATCACCACATCAAGGAACAAATGATGGTCACCACATCAAGGAACAAATGATGGCAACAAAACAATTACTTGATCTGGGTTGATGTAAAGGTTGGGCCCATTAGGCTAAACTGAAGTGAATGGCAAACAGGTTCCTTTCTTTGTAGGTTATTCTGTTCAGGAGCCCAAACCCGAGCAATTTTAGAAGTCCAAAAAATATTGCAAATCCACAATAGGAGTCTTATCTAGATGAAAGACATGGGTAATTAGTATTCAAGCAGAAACACAATATAGAAAACAAATTATTGGCAGTATCAGTTACATGTGAAGCATAGATCTTTTTTCACTCAAACCACAATAGTCTAGTCTATTCTCCATTATCAAGGACATGAAAATGATGTTCTATCCTCTTGAAGGACTGGTTAAGGTAAAGTCTTCGCAAGAAGCTAGAAAAACTGACATAGCAACAGAAGCAGCTATAGGCATTTATATTCCATCTGACCTTTTCCTTTCAATTAACCTCAACAAAATGAATTTATGCTTTTCTTCTTTGGTAACCAACTTGAAGAACCAAAGTGTTTTTATTTTTAGTACTAACACTATCCAAAATCGCCAGGACATGTGTAGGTACATGCGTGTGTGTTCCACATTCACTGTCTAGAACATAAAATTATGGCAATTGAAGTGAAATTGGGATTTCAAAATAAAAAATGCATATGAAATGTTTCACATGTACTCACACTTTAAGTACAACTCAATTGCCCAAGCTAGATCTTTAGTACCAGGAACTCCTTCAAGAAGAGAAATAATAAGTGTAATGTCATGTTTATCACATCTGGTGCCATCTGTATATTACTTGCCCACTTGGCATCACTCTGCTCAAAATCATCACCTCCTCTTCTCTTAAAAATGATAGCTACATCCTATAGCAAATAGACTTTCACACCTTGAATATTCAGAGAATGTATTAATTGATTACCAAATTTTAAGCATGTTACTGTATGAACCTTGTCCTTGTACTTCAAGGGACCTGCAATGGAGTGACTTTTTGATTCCTTAAACCTCTACTCTATAATATATGATACATAACTCTCAACATCTGACACTGACAAAGGAGATGACTGATGATGCCGAATGTAAACAACATCTCTTCCACTAATTGTTGCAAATGTGACAATATGCGTACCATAACTTTCAATGACACTATGAGAAGAAAATTCAATAAAAGATATGAATAGACTGTCAATCCAAATTAAAAATTGTGAAATTCTTGAGTTTGTCTAAACATTTTGTTTGGAAATTTTTCTCTATTTGTAAGTTTTTACAAGATATGTATAAAGATAAAGATCTTATAATCAAATAGTCATGGAAATAGTTCATTAAACCAGAAAATTCCACGTTCTTAGTTGCATTTTGAGTGAAAGATGAACAACAGTTTTCTGTTTCCAAACCAAAGCAGTTTCCTACAAAAACTTATTATATCAAACAATTAGGTTATTCATCTCAATTAAATTCCTTTTTGGAATTTTCAAATTTTGAAATATGAAAAGAAACTTCAAACAGTTACTGTAACTATGTTACTAAAGCAAGTTTAACAATGTATTTACCTTGCCAAGGATGGAGGATCCCAAGAGTAAGGGACATCACTCCTTACTTCCTCAAACAAAACTAAAGACACTTTTGCTAAATGAACCTTACAAAACGGGATGAAATGATCAACCATTGGCAGGGTTTTTGAGGCTGCTGCATTAAGTTGCCAAGAACCAATGAAATTAAACATGCTTTTGAAGCTCCCAAGTGAAATTTGACCCAATATTCCTGATTTCTCATCAAATCATCCTACCATCTGAAATGAATAAATATATGAGATTAAAAAGATATTAACTACTGTGTGCACATAGATTTTAAAGAAGCCATACAAAATATAACATCATATAGATGAAAGTTAACACAATTGCCTAGTGTTGACACTACTGAAGCAATGTTAATATTGCGAGTGAAATTTTTAGGTCGTTCGGAGAAAATTTGAACAAGATCAAGTAATATGCAATTCAAAAACATTATCTTTCAACTCAAAACTTTAAAGCAATGGGTTATGGGTCTTCTATTATACATAACTCACTTCAACAATTTGTCTCTTTCCGATGTGTGATAATTCACTGTGACTTTTTCACAACAAACTCCTCCTTAATAATTGAATCACCTCCCACATCACTCTCCCTCAATCCACAATCTATTTGAAGTCATTAACTTCCCAGTGGGAGCGCTATACTGATCTAAATTTTTCTAACTTCGCCCCAACCCAACCAACCTGAACTTTAATACCATTTATTGCGAGTGAATTTTTTGAAAGAGGTCAGAAGAGAACTTTGACCAAACCAAGTAAGTATCTACATACAACCCAAAAATACTATATCTCAACTCAAAACTTTAAAGTAATAGATTATGGGTCTTCTATTGTTTATAACTCACTTCAACAATTTATCTAGGATAATTCACTTTTGACTTTTTCACAGTAATTACAATATCTAGCATTTAATTATTTTGGGTGGAATTTTTACTTTTAAATTTTTTAAACCCGTGAACTCTCTAAGAAGGCAAGAATTAAACCATTAGAACAATAGACCGAAAATCAACATGAAAAGATGTAGATACACACATAAAGGAACAAAAAAGAAAGAAGAAAAAGCATTCACCATGTTTCACAAAAATGTTCTCGCTATAGCAATCTGTTTAATCTTATTCCAATAAAATAAAAATTCCATGGTACCCTCAATTCACGATGGAAGAAGTTTGCATTGGTAATGATTAGCTTCATACCATCTTTAACCTAGTTGTCTAATTTTAATGCATGGCAAGCAAGTCAAAAATTGGCCATAAGCCACTTAACGAGTGGCAAGAATTCTAAGCTTCATTCCTAAAATTAAAACTAAATTGTTGGAGTTTCAAAATAACAGTCCCATCCACTACATGGAATTAATTGATCGTGACAAAAGATATGGATGCACCAATGTTTCATTTATTTACACAACTCATCTTTTTCAATGTCGTTAATGCCCTATGTGAGCTAAGAGTCTGTTTAGAACAAATGAATTCTACAAAATTTTATAAAATTCATTTGTAATTCCAAATTTTTGTATTTAGAACACAAAAACTGTTCATTTTATTTCTGTTATTTGAATTCTATGGAATTCAACATAACTAATCCAAATTCTACCAAAATAGTTAGGACTTACAAATGAATTCCATAAACTTAAGAGGCACATTTTTGTCTTAGAAAATTACCGTTACTAAATGTTTTTAATATACTTTTAAAAACAATTATAATATTATAAGAATATTGTCAGCTCCTGGTGAGGTTTGCTTAGCAAAGGAAGTCATTATGGAGGATAATGGGCTTTTTCCTCCGTAAGTCCGAAAGACTCTTTTGTATGAGGCCTCCATTCTCATTAATAGGATCTTTAACCCAATAGCTCTCCTATAATGGATATCTGCTTCGAAGAATTTATTGAATTTCTTCTATATCTTGGTGTCCACTGTAATAGACATAGCATCAGCTTTCATTAATTGGATGAAGTGAAAAGCATCATACCTTTCATCTTCAAAGAAATCTAGTCCTGTGGATAGAAACTTGAGAACAAGTAAATCTTGAGGAGTTATAATAGGATTATTCATATAAAAATCCTGTACTCCAATCTGGATCCATTTGGGCAATAAGGCCAACTCTGGAAATCTTGGATTTGTTAAATAGATGGTGTTGATTGCACCAAAATCATACCAATCCCTGATCAATTGGGGATCAGATCCTTGAAGGAAATTTATTCTGGGATAAATTCCAGAAAAATCAATGTATTGGGTTTCCTTGTTTTCAAGGGCATATAGTTCCTGCATGCATTCATAATGAGCTTTAATTGCTGGATGTCTCTTTTGAAGAGTGGTAATAGGCTGGTGTGCAAGGTTTTCTATGATAGAGGATATTTTTCGTTGGGAGGTTTGAGAACCTTGAGAAGTATTTGGTCGTAGGCTCATTTTATCAAATCCTTGGGATAATTCTAGAGACTTAGGAGTCATACTTTGTTTTTCTTGAGTTTTGGTAAAGAATTTGTCTGGTGTGACTGGAATCATTGAAGGAGTAGTACTTGGGGTACTAGAAGAAGGGGATGAAGTTGAAACTTCACATATTTGAACTTTGTTCAAAACTCTTATGAGCTGTTGCTCAAGATATGTATAATTATTGAGACGTAACTGATAGATATTCCCCATTGAATGGAGTGAATTTCCGATCTCTTGATGTACCAAAGGCATTCTGGCAATCTCGATCAAATCTTTTGTTTGTGCTGAGCACACATCTATTTCTTCTGACATTTGAGTCAGGAGCTTGAATATTTCTTCCTTTGGACTAGTCTGCACCATTTCTGGTTAAGAAATCTGCAAGAACATTCTTTTCAGATTTAATAATCTCAATCTAAAGTATATTCTGCAAGATAGGTTTGCCACCGAATATATGTATTTGGATTAGTACTTTCTAATTCTTCCTTGTGGAATCAATACTTAACTTACTACTATATTATGGAAAAATGATAAATTCACTTACCTGTAGTTATGCATAGTATAGAAATAGTTGTTTTATTTTAGAACTTGACCTTGCATAGAATTAAGAATTTAATTTTCACATAATTTCACTATACAAATGCGCACTACCAATTTTTTGACATTTTTGTTAGGGAAACATTAGTGATACTAAGATGATTAAGAGCTATTACTTGGACCATTTTATTTTATTTTATTTTTGTGTTGCATTTGTATTGTTACATGTTTGTATTGAATTTTGTGCATTTGTGTTACATGTTGTTTAGCATTTAAATTTAATCATTTTGCACTTTTTTTGGTAGATGTATGATAAGAAGTTCTACTTAGAATCTTGTGAAAGCAGAACTTGAGCTTAAAAGCGTTTTGAGGAGGATTCGTAAAGAGAGGCTTAAGATTAAGCGTTTAGAAGTTAGAACTTTAGATTAAGAACTGGTAGAGATGGAGGAGGAGCATAGGCTAAGATCTATGTCCGAATATACAATGTTATCAATTCAAGGGACATGATCAAGCATTATAAGGCTTTTTATAAATATGAACAACTTTATGATAAAGCCAAACATCATCTCAATAATCAAACAACTAGTGTAATTTGATAGGTTAACTGATAAGGGTCCCAATGCTCACATAGCCAATGTCTTGGAGATATATAACATTTTTAAGATTAATGGAGCTTGTTACTTGCTAAGCTAAGTGTTGAGAGAATATTTTAATTTGCAAACAAACAACTGCAAGTTTTACGCTCAAAACCGCAAGTATACGGGTCGTACTTGTAGTAAAGAACGGTTATCGATCCCACGAGGA
>JAOXYD010000002.1:13463668-13484495 GCA_028565735.1 Pinacopodium congolense
AATGAATAGGCATGTTTAACAACTTGGTAAATGCTTCCGCAATTGGTTATTAAAATTGATAAAGATCGTGTGAGCGCTAGAATTAAGTGAGTAGCGCCTTGGTATTCCTTCTAGAGGGTATTAGGGCGTTACATGGAATCTCGTCTCAATCATCCTTTGTAAAGAATCTTCGAAGTCCGTTCCTTGGCTTGGACGGGGCATTATATTACTCTCATATATATGAATAATTATAGATATTGAATTTATAAAAACAAAATATTTTTATAATTTGTATGATTTTTAAAATTTTTAAAATTTATTACTTTATTAAAAGAATACAATATTTACAACACATATTTTTTTAATTATTAATAATTTTATTTTAATTATTAAAATAATTTATTAATTAAGTTTAATATCATTTAGGTCCTTATAATTTGGTAAATTATCAATTAGATCTCTATAGTTTGATAAACTATCAAATAGGTTTCTAAAGTTTCAAATTACTTTCGCTATTAATCCAATACTCTGTAGCATGTCATGTGGTGTCACGTGGTGCCACATGAAGATGCCACATGGCACTGTCATTAGACCATGTAGGATATAGATAACGAAGGGACTAACGGTGAAAATAATTTGAAATCTTAGGGATCTATTTAAGAGTTTTGAAACTATAAGGACATAATTGATAGTTTACCAAATTACAGAGGGTCTAGATGAATTTAACCTAATTTTATAATCACTTATAAAATTTCGTTACACTCTCACACATATGAAGAGGCTTGTTGGACTACTTTATCTCTTACATAACCCTAAGGAACTAAGCTCCTTTTATAAAGCTTTAAAGTTAGTTTAACAAACCCCATGAAAAAAAAAGTTTGTCATAAATAGCTGTGGTCTTGTTTTACAACTCATGGTAAAAAAAAAAAAAGTTCATAACATCAGTTAAAAAACCACAACTCATAACATCTTATGATTTGGTCAAATACAACCTTTCTCTTTACATTTATGATTGGCTTAGTTTTTAACAGGCCTAAAAGTTGGAATTCTCATCCATCACACTTATTGGGAAGTTTACTTTTGGAATTGAAGTACTTAACAATGGTTGAAATGGTTAGATTTGTTCTCATGGCATGAAGATTGATCTTTATTGATTTTTAATACTAGTGTAAAGAAGTTTAAACTCCAACTGGTTGTAAGCAGCCATAAAGAATTGAGAAACATCTCTTCATTTTCCATAAACAAACACACGAATTCAATTTCTTTAATAGTAAAGAAAAAGTAGGTGTTGTTGGTGAAACAGGTTTCTTGTTATGTTGTTACTACTTGTTGTTAGTTTTTTTTCGGCTAATCTATTTGATTGTAAACACATATATAACATTGTGATTTTCTGTTTAGTAAAAGACATTCTTTATTTTTATACATTTTTATCAATTATATTTAATAATTAATTATAAAAATAAAATCTTTATAATAATTACTATGCAATTAAAAATTACAATGAGATTATAATTATAAGATTTAGATTGCTTTTATGTATTATTCTTAAAATGTTCCTAATTATAATTTCATTAAGACAGGGTATTGATAAAATTGTTAGATTAATACACATTATGTTTTTTTCTTATGAAGAAAGTAATCAATCTTATATATTAAAGTGTGGAGACACTTAAACAAAAGTGTGGGTGCTTATTAGAGAATAATTTCATTGAACTGATCTGGTTTTGAGGATCCTAAATGGAACATTACTTGTGTGTTTATGGATTTCTTCAAACATAATGGTTGTATAATTAATCATTAGACTTGAGATTACCAAAGATATCTCATATAAGAATTACTATATTTTGATGTTATTTATGGTTTACTTTATAAAGTGAGCTGATTGGTAGTATTTAGATGTAGTATAATCTATAAGGAGATAGTTGTGTGAATCAATATAGGATTTGTCACTCTAAAATAATTAAGGATAATATTCTGTTACTTTTGATTAGTGTGATTTGGGAATTCTCTAACTAGTGAATTGAAACTTGAAAAGGAGTTTACAACTATCAATTATAAATCATTTAATAATTACAATTGGATGATATAGAGTAGGCATTAATTTTATATTCTAATTTTAATTAGAAGATTGTATGATGAAAGGATCAAATTATACATTATAACCATACATAAACAGGTTCGTTAAACTACTTTAACATTCCTAATATTTGGGTGGTCATGACATGTTGCTATATATCAATCTTAATCTATAATAATAAATTGTTTAATTGGAGAATTAAAGATGAATTAAAAGGAGTTGTAATTTATCTAATTCTAATTATGAATTAAAATTCAAATTTACTATTATTACCAATATATTAGAAATCTAATGGGTCACACATAAAAATTTATTAAAGAAGAGTAAAATTTAATTAAGTTGAACTTAATTGTAAAGTTTAAGAAAATTTAGGCTCAATTATTTGGTTTAATTAAAAAATTAAATTATAATTATAATTAGAGTTAGACTTTAATTATAATTTATATTTAATTTTAATATTAAGAAAAATATGATATTTCACTATATACGGAGGGCAACTCTAAGGTTGCTAGTATTATTCTGTCTTCGTCTAAAAACTATTTTGAGTTCTTTTCTAGTATACTTATAAATATTATTAGAGGTCAAATGCGTAAATAACACTGGTTTAAGGATACAAGAAGAAATTAATTGTAACAAGAAAGCTTTATTCAAGTTTGTTTGAAACCTTACTTGTTTGGAAACGTTTCGATTTTTAGATTTGGTTTTCAGATTTTGTAAACACAAAAATCAATAAAGAACATCACAGAAATAAAAAAAAACACTATAATACAACACATAAATCAAGACAGAGAACACAAAATCTATAAAAATACACAAAACCCAATACAAAAATATAACATCCACAACCAAAAATTACAACTAAAAGTTTAATCAAACGGCCCCTTAATTTCTTATTTTTATTTGAAATTAAATTTTTTTAAAAAGAGATCATATAAAAAATCTTAAAATTTTCTATTGTACTATCAATTAGATCGATATATGTTTTGCAACAGTCACTTATTGCATACTAGCTGGTACTTATCACTTGATAATTGTTAGATATGAAACCTTCAATTATTGGATTGGGATTTTTGATTTCTAATTTAGGGATTTTTGTATTTGAAGGAATTAGAGATTTGTTAAAATTGGTTTGAGTCTGGATCGGATTTAAATCGAATCTGATTGAGTTTGAGTACTTTCTTTTATTTTTTTTAATTTTGGAAAAGAAAATATACATCAACAATAATATGTAGCCTACCATACTATGCTGACATGTCATTGTATATAATTAATGTTAACTTAAATAAAGTTAGAGTTAATAAAGTAATTTTTACTATTTTTTAAATATTATAAGACAAATTTCATTATTTTAAAAGTATTAAAAATTAAGGTGGTGTATTAAAAAAATATTAAAAGACATGAAACTTTTACTATAATCTTAGGAGGTAAAGTAGATATTTGCCGTTATTTTTCAACTAAAATACGTAACGGATCATGGCCTTATTTGGAGTATTAAAGCTCTATTTATAATGATAAAAGAATTTGTTCAATGCAATATCCATTTTCACAAAACAAAAATAGCAGGGTGTGTTCCCACAAGCTACTCAATTCCATCGTATCTTTGACCAGCATTTTGCTTATGGCAGTAATATTTGTTTTAATATTGATGAAAATATTCGTTTATGTATTGTTTAGCAACAGGAGTTATATGTGCTACCACTAACCAGCTCTCATTGATCAAGCGTTTGTTTAATTAAAATCTATTCCCTAATTAATTATCACCTCAGAATCCAAGATCAAAAATAGATTTGTACTCACGTTTCTACTGTCTCTTCCCTCGAAATTTTGTATACATCATTAGTGTTTGTTACTTATTAATAGTAAAAAGAATTACTATTATTTTGCCATTTATTTTTTGTAATGTTTATAAATGGTCTAAGTTTGAAAAATTATTGATTATCCAATCTTATTTTGATCATTAGGAGTGACTACTACTTTTATTCGATACGTATGTTTCAATAACACCTTGCTACAAACACTCCTAGGATTAGTTACGGGGAAATTCTTACATATTCAGAATTTTCTTAAAAAAGACTCTTATAATTTGGCAGCTACTTTATTATGTTATTGTTTTTTTCGGTAAAACATTAATATGTTATTGTTAATATTATGCGTGAGTTTTTACTGTATACATTAATTTAGAATTTGTATTCCTTTTCAGAAAAAAAAGAAAGTTTATAATTTGTATTATTAATTTTTCAAAAAGACATGTTTGATAACTTATTAAATTTATCGTTTGGCAAAATTCGAATTACAGGGAACTTGAAAAAATTTATATAACAATTAACATAGGAAACCAGAAATAAACAATCTGGCTAAAAAGCCTGCTAATCGTCTCTTTCGTCTCCATACATGGAACTGTCAATTCAAAACGACGACGACTCTTTTCATGATGCCCTCGACGACTTTCTGTTTCACGATTGCTCAGTGTCAGACACCGACCAATGCGATCGATCCGCCTCCGGCTCCACTCTCTCCGTCACCGCCTCCCCTTTCCCGCAGCTTTCTTCATCGTTCCGGCGCCGTTCAATCTCCAGCGGCAGATTCTCTGATAGTGATACCTCGTCCGTGGAGTCGAGCATTACCAAAATGTATGACCCAAAATCCAATTTTGATGATTGCAGGGGCAAGTTTATAAATAATGATTTTAAGGAAAATGAGAAGAATCTGGGGAGTACCGACTCTACTCGAACGATTCAGGATGTTGTTGAATCGTCGAGGGCTGTGAGTTGTGTGACCGAATTGGGGGATGAGGAGAACCAGGAATCAACTACTACCAACTCGAAAGGTGACCTAATTGATGGCCCAATCGACTCAGTTGCTGATCCTCTGGACTCTAATTCCTCAAATTTGCTTGTGCTGATTGCTGGATTGGTGATCAAGGCAATTG
This sequence comes from Pinacopodium congolense, assembly GCA_028565735.1. Lineage (NCBI taxonomy): Eukaryota > Viridiplantae > Streptophyta > Magnoliopsida > Malpighiales > Erythroxylaceae > Pinacopodium > Pinacopodium congolense. Next base: position 13,468,654 of record JAOXYD010000002.1, read on the forward strand.
GGTTTCAGATAAATTTGTTCATTTCCTTCCTGAGCTTTCCAGTCATTGTTTTCTACCATTCTTTCATGTTTATTATTGATCCCTTTGGAGCTATAAGGCGTGTTAGACGGCGTTGTTTGCGGAAATTGGTGTCTTTGTGGGGTTTAGCTGGTAGAATGCTTGGTCCACTTTTAAATGATTCGCTTAAGGATCATAGAACGATTTGGAAGCTTGTTTTGAGATTTGGTTGGGGATTTATGTGGTCTGTTTATGTTTGTTCCATTTTGTGTGGATTGTTGGTTTTATCAGTTGCGATTGCTGGACTTTGTATGAGGTATTTGGTGGAGGAACCAATGCAAATCAGGGAAGATTTGAATTTTGATTACACGAAGAAAAGTCCAGTTGCATATGTGCCCATAATCTCTGGTGGGGGTCTTGGTTGTGATGTGAATGACAAGGAGAAGGTTGGAGAAATGATGGATTTGGGGCCACGAGCTATACCTCCTAATCACAAGTTGCAAGTTGATGTTTTATTGACATTGCCAGAGTCAGAATATAACCGAAATCTTGGGATGTTTCAGGTACTTTTTTGATTTTTTGAACATGGATTTTTCAATGTTTTGATGCTACGTTATTGCTTTTTGTTGAGATCTATTTTTGTTATTTATTGGCATATATTACGCTTTCTTGGTTCGGCATATTACACAATATTTATAATTTTAGTTCTTTGGGGTTGTGAGATTGGGGAAGCTAGAGGAGAAGAGAGCAAATGCCATCAAAGTTAATTGATGCAGTTCATCTATAGCGGAAATAACTGCCTGACATTTGGTATTTTTATCATGCTAGCCTGTTATACTCAGTTCGATTTCAACTCAATTTGCAAGGACTTCAAGTATTGAGGTAGATAATGTCCTTGTGGCAGTTTATGAAGTGAAAAATCCTGACTCCACATATTATGTAAAAGAAAAGTTCTTTGTGAAACGTGTACAGTTGTCCAGAAAACCATACTTTAAAAGACATATTTAGTAACAGCTCTAAATTCCCCAATCAAAATCATTTTTGGGTTCCCATTCTGGTTCTCAGTGAATCCGCATTCCAGATTGACTTACCTGGTGGGATATCAAGATCTGTTTTTTTTCTTTTGGAAAAACTACAACAAGAGAACTGAGAGAACTTGACCACATTTTGAAGAGCTTTTCTGATCATAATAAATGTAGGTGAAACATCACTGACATGACAATTGCTTGTATATTTTGTTGACCAAATATAGCATAGATATCTTGAGCAATCTTACAATGTTTCCCTCATGCTGTGTCTGACTTGTATAAGCTTCCAAATTCTATCATGATTGGTGATAATGGACCAATTGAGCTGACCACTCGTCAAGTTACATCCTAGATCCTGCATGTATTATGTTCTATTGCTTAAGATTTGGTTTTCATAGATTGATAGATGGAAGCAGATAAAGATTTATATTTCTGATTTATATTTCTGCCCCCTGTTACATGACCTAATTATGGTCATTAGTCCAGTTTCCTTTTTTAATATCTACTGTGCATGCCTGTGCTTGAAGACTTTTTTACTGAGTTGTTTTGTAATTTGAAGGTTCGGGTGGAGTTCCTCTCTGCTTCTGGTAAAACGCTTTCCAGCAAAAGCCAACCATGCATGCTAAAGTTCCAAAGTGAACCTATCCGTATACTTTTAACCTTACTTAGGATTGCACCTCTTGCTGCTGGCTACATAACAGAATCGCAGACTCTTAAATTGAAGGTAAGAGGTTTTACTGAAGGAGTTGTACCAACTTCCTGCTTAAGGGTGGTAATCGAACAACGAGCTGAATTTCGGACTGGTGCTGGAATCCCTGAAATATATGATGCGTCCCTTATACTTCAGTCTGAACTTCCTTTTCTCAAAAGGATTATATGGTGTTGGAGGAAAACCGTATTTGTTTGGACCAGCATTACGTTATTTATGATTGAGTTTCTGTTTACTCTCATCTGTTGTAGACCATTAGTTATTCCGAGAACAAGGACAAGGGATGCTTCTGCTAGTTCTAGTACAAATGGTGCCCTACAACGGAGTTGATGCTGGGTTCTGCTGAACTTGTTGATGTGCTGGAAGTAAAGTTTGAACACTGTGGAACTAAACAAATCTTCTAGGTATGTCACTTAACTATTATATATTCAATTCTTTAAATTCTTTTTCCATCTTTATAGATTGTACCATTGTTGAACATATACAGGTGTAAATTGGTAGCAACACATTTAAGATTTACAACTTATTAACTGGGAATTTCCCCATTTTTAGTTGGGCTGCTAGTTGACCGTGTAATTAGGAATGCTTGACAAGAAAGGAAATTTTCCATTTTTATTAATGAAGTCAATAAGAAGAAATTCTATATGTTACACCTTCGTATCAAGACAGGAAGATTTCCATTTTTATTAATTAAGTCAATAAGAAGAAATTCTAACTAGTTTAGGGATTTGAGTGCGAGAATCTTATTTTGAATTGTTTCTTTTTTTGACAAGTATCTTAAGAATTATCCTAATTATTAGGATCAACTAATTTAGGAATCTGGGTGTGAGAATCCTAATTTTATTTTGTTTCCTTATGTGACAAGTATCCTAGAAAATCATTCTTGTTATTAGTATCTTTTGTATTAGGTTATGAATGATCTTTCTTTATTTAAATGAAGATGAGCATGGATTAAAGGAGGCATAAGTTTACAATAAAAAATATGAGTGTGTTGTTGTGAGATTTTCTAAGAGTAGAATTCTCCATCTTACATCTCAAAAATGAGTTCTTCAAGAAAGGGCAGCAGCGTGAACAAGGGAAATTAAAAGGATTTTTCTGTACAATGGTATGTGACAAGAAGCAATTTGTGGGACTGTAACAAGTTGGCATTAGAGTCGTTCAACAAGAGTGATTACGACCGACTGACAACTAAGGTACAAGATTTAGATCAAAGAATGGTGAAATCAAATCAGAAAGTAAGTCAAGAGATACGAGAATTATGTGAGTGTTAAGGGAATACAACGTATGATAGAGTTCCAATTATCAAGCAAGGAGAAGGTATAAGATAGCAAGATTGAATCAGGTAACAAATACTTAACCACACTGCTGGTAGAGTAGCTAGTAAGACACATGGGAGCCTTATTTGTCCCAAAATACACCAGATTGGAGTTTCCCTCATATAATGGGATGGAGGATCCCTTGGGATGGTTATACTATCATGAGTAGTTTTTCAGCAATCAAAGAATAGATGAGAGGAACTAGATAGGACTGGCAGCCTTTCACACGATAGGAGAGGCACAATTGTGGTTCTATAGGCTTGAGCAAGAAGAGCTTGGTCTTACATGAGAATGATTTAAATAATATTATTTCTTAAGATTTGGACCCCCATTAAGCAAATAATCCACTAGGAGAATTGATCAATTTCAAACAAACAAGAATAGTAGAAGAGTACCAACGTCAATTTCAAACTCTTCTTGCGAGAGCAACTTTGGCCTATTCCGACCAGTAAGTAGATATGTTCATTGCAGGATTGACGGAGGCATTTCGAGTTGATGTGGACATGTAGAATCTCCAAACTTGGTTACAGTAATGAATTATGTGCAAGGATTTGAGAGAAAGTTACAGATTAATTGCAGATTAGGAGTGGGACGCTCTTCTTTATCATAGGTAGCTCCTAGAGCAGCAGTCTCAACTCTTCCTAGCATAAACAATCGCGATAAAAAAATATATGGAGGGAAATATATCTGTAGTTTTAAGTGCACAAAATGTGATATCACCACCTATTAAGATGTTGTCTCAAGTGGAGATGGCAGTGCAACTCATAAAAGGGCAATGTTTTAATTGTTACGAATCATATTTAGCCGGCCATAACTGTTTTGTCTGACGATAGATGACTTTTGATGATGACACAGGACAATTACCATAGTGGATCCAGAAATACCGTGAGTTTTAGCTTGTGAACAAGCTCATTGTTCAAGAGGGGAATAATATTTCACCTTTGTATTGCAAAAGCAAAATTTCCATTTTTATTAATTAAGTCAATAAGAATAAATTCTAACTAATTTTGGAATTTAAATGTGATAATTTTATTTGATAAGTATCTTAGGAATTATCCTAATTATTAGAATAAACTAATTTAGGAATTTGGGAGTGAGAATCCTATTTTTATTTTGTTTCATTATGTGATAAGTATCCTAGAAAATTATTCTAGTTATTAGTATTTTTTCTATTAGGTTATGAACAATCTTTATCTATTAAAAGGAAGATGAGTATTGAATATAGGAGGCATAATTTTACAATTACTTAAGTGTGTCATTGTGAAGTTTTCTAGAAGTGGAACCCTCCATCTTACATCTTAAAAACAGGTTCTTCAAGAAAGGGCAAGAATGTGAATAAGGGAAATCAGGATGATTTTCCTGTACATCAACTTCTGACAAGGCATCAACTTCTGACAAGGTCCTCTTTGTAGTGCTATAACATGCTATCCTCCAACCAAGCTGAATAATTGATAAATATGGACAGCTGTTAAATTTGGAAAAAAGTAGTAGTCTTTATACAGTGCTATAGGTATTTGACTACCTGCTAGGGAAGTTGTCACCAACAAAATTTAGCATCCTAATGTGAAATTTTGGTCTCGTCAAGGCTGTCAATTAGCAAGTATCATCTATACTCTTTGGTTGACCTGTTACTTTGGACCAATAAGATTTCTTAGATATTTCATCGTACACATAGCTGCTATGTTCTTGGTCCAGTTTGGGTTACAATTCCAGTGTTTGGCACTTCTAAATCTGGAATTTCAAGTCCTTAACGAGGTTTGTTGATTGATTTTGCAAGAAATATCCCTGCCTCAAAGTAATAAAATAAGCTATCATTCTTTTGCTTACAATTCCAGCCAACACTCAAATTTAGGCAGACAAACCAAATAGGATTGTTGGAGTATTTTACTGCTTGGAACTGGTTATGAATTTTACCATGAAGTGGTTATTCCAATAGTCATTATGGTATCTTCCTTTTTCATCCATAATAGCAGGTGTTTTAAAAGCCCAGAGAGAAAATTTATATTTCAGCTGATCTTCCCTTGTTGACTTCATCTTGGTTTCCCAATTACATGATTAGGGCTCGCATGTGACGAAGGATAAAAAAAAAATGGTAATGAAAACCGTAACTAAATAGTCTGTGACTTTAGTTAAACCTAAACGTGTTATGTTCACCTGTGAGGTCAATACATATCAACATCTAGGAATTCATTTTCTAACAGATTCGCAGTTCAATTCAAGTAGTTGCATGCAACTTTCTTTTGTTTCCTCTTTTTCCTTTCTGATATGTGACTGCAGATTAAATGAAGAGTCAAACATCTTATCAAGTAAAGCTTGATTCCCATTCTTACTCAAAAATCGTTCCTCATGAAACTAATAGTAATGTATTGACCCTCACAATCGTAATTTGGGAAATCCAACGTTAAATTGGGTTTGTTAATGCAATGTAAATATTTTACTTACAGTTATTAGGTTCTGGTCTTACTGCAACCCGAGCAGATATCTGAATGAAAATTCCTTACTTAGGCCTTTGTGAGAATATGTCATGTGCCACATCTCTTGTTTAATTGTAATTTCTGATAAGTGATCTTGTGTGTTTTTCCTTCCTTCACTTTGTTCTTCTCCGATGGAAGGAAGACGGGCAAAGGAGAGGAAAGGAGGTTCCCATTAGATTTATGGTTGTTGGAATGAATTTTGTGGTTGTTGATTATTTTTTTCCCCTACATAAAACCTCCCATTGGTCGAAACAGTGATTAGGAGAACTTGAGAAAGGCCAAAATTAATCAATATCGATACCATGGTTCTGTATAATTTGCAAGGATATATGACTTATTGCTGAGGGTGAGATGGCGTTTGGAAAGAGAATGGTGATGCTCCAGTATTGGTCTATGTGAGCTTATGATGGGCTAATAATTATTGGGGTAAAAAATAATTGCAGGATCGTCTTTTAGTTAGAGCAACTTCTGACGAATTCCGGAGTTTCAGTCCAGCTACTTTCTGGAGTTGAGAACCCCGCCAGAGGCAAAATGTGCTCATATTCCAACTTCCTGCACCCGTTGAACTGGAAAATCATTACATAGCCGGTGTTAAAATGAATGAACTGTATAGATACCGCTGTGGATTCCAGCATCCGGAAACAATTCAATAGCAGTATTGGCAAAATTCTAAGGCAGGTCAGGTTTCCTACAGGAGAGACGACAAAAGATATCTTACTTGGGACTCTACATGCATGTTGGCCACACCTTGCAGCAACAAAATACACCTGATAAAAGAAATTGAATCCCATGAGTGGAAGACAACTCCAGGCCTTGGAACAAGGACCCAAAAAGTAGAGAAATATCAAAAGACAAGAAGTGCTTGCAATTTGTGACAAGATTATATGCGAAAAACTAAAGTGAACAAGAGAATCATGTGAGAAGTTTGCAAGCAGCATTCCAATTGAACGGCTCTACAACTATGAATCATGTGATTATAAGTTTATGTATGGTTTTGTTCCTTATCCATTTGCACGAAAAGCTAGCTAGCTTTTTGGTGTCTTTTGCAATCCTGAAATATTTGAAGGTCAATCCCCATTATTTTTCCCCTTGTTCTCCGTACCATAAAGTGCTTCGAGAAAACTTGGTGTCTTACATCCTCTCCTACGTTCACATGTTTATAGGCAGACGTTAAATGTTATCTTATCCGTTAGGATTTATTGCCATTTTGGGTTCACATGACAATCACCACAAAGGAACTTACTTTGTGCCAATTGGTGCTGACCTGAAACTGTTAGACGATGAATTTTGTGCAGGCCGATGTCTGGATGGGATAACTATTAACTTTTAAAAAACAGCACTACATGTGATATTTTTAATCTTCAAAACCGGACGGTGATGGGAGAACTATTCTACATGTGATACCCATATGGAATATTTGAAGCATTTTGATTACCTCAACTTATAAAAAGTCTATTTGAAGGAAAAACCTCAAGAGCCAAATGGTCCAAACTAATCATTGTAACTGCAAAGTTGTCTGATCCTCGTTATCAAGATAATTCTAACAATAGCTATAGAAAGGTAAATTAATAGAGGAAGTGTAGTTGAGTTGTGGGTTATAATTTTTTGTTGTGATTGTTATTTTTATATTAGTTATTATGATTTTTTTCGATTTTTGTGTTGTATTAATGTATTCTCTTTTTCGATTTTTGTATTTAAAAAATAACAAATCAAAATTAAAGTAAACAAACTTAAAATTTGCACTCGTTGACAAGGAAAAGAGATGACGTTTATTTGTTTAGTTCATGGCCCTTTGAATGATTCCTCTCAGGTTTTGGTACAGCAAATTCGTACTTCCAACGGGATTTCACAAAATAGTAATACAACCCTGGATTTTTTCATGATGAGGACATTATTGTTATGCGATACAAATTTGTACGTTTGGTGCAGAATATTCAACAGAATAACATATTTTTTCATTCAAAACTTTTACCACAAACCGTGGGAAAATGATCCATGGTTGGGCTTCAATCAGTTATATTCAAATGAAAACCATCAAGAAACATATTGCAAATTTAAGGGTAAATTAGGTCTAAATTTGGAGTCATTGAAGAGGAAATCTATATGGTCTAAAGTTGAAATAAAAAAACTTCGTACTAACAAATTTTAGAATCACATTCGTATTAACAAATTTTAGAATCACAATTTATCTCTGCGTTTAGTAAAATTATCAAGGGGGAGTGTTCGTATGATATATCATTCTTCCACAAGTAATTTCAACAAAAGTTCACTAAATGGCTTCAGAGGAAATAGAATTGTTATCTTTTGAAATATTTCTTTGGATCATATTAATGTGGTTAGTAATTTTGATGGGAAAATTGATAAATTGAAATTGAAATTCCAATACTTACTAATAAAGATGATATTGTATAAGAACTTCAGTTACGATAACCCCAGTTACAGGATGTAGGGTTAAATTTAGTTGAGATTCAATTTGTTCATTAGAACTTGTAAGGTACATAGACTAGCATATGATGTAGACTTGCTAGCTAAATTGCCTTTTTGTTTTGAACTAGTGTGCTTGGAAATTGAAAAAAAAAAAAGAACAGAAGAGTTATTGTGAGTGAGTTTGTTGTTAACTACGCTCCGTACTTCTCAAGAACGACGTGCTCTTGGTAATCTCCCTTAAGGGCTTGTCAGTGTATCGGATCATATTGTAAACCCAGGCACCGGCCTGAGCCCCAATTGTTGGTGAGACGAGGTATATCCATATGCCATTATACTTGTGCCACACAATTGCGGGTCCCAAGCTTCTTGCTGGGTTCATTGATGCCCCTGAAATTGGCCTGCATGATTTACCTTTATTAGGTTAATCTGGAATTTCAACCAAAATCTAGTAGAGTTCATTTCAGCTAAACAAAGAAAACGCAACAAACAAAAAAGGGTTAGTTAATTACCCGGCAAACATCACATTGAGCAAAACGGTTGCACCAACGGCAAGGCCAGCAAGTTCACCAATCTGCATAAAAATTACATGAATCCTCAAGAAATTGAATTGAACATCCTTATTCAACAATTAGAGGTTGCTTACAGCTCTGTTATCAGTGGCAACACCGGATACGACGAACATGAGGTAGAATGTGATTATGAACTCAACAACAAGAGATTGCATGTCTGAGCCTGCTGGAATGGTTCCTGTAAACTTGTTTTGGTCCCCAGTAAATAGTAATCGAATAGTTCCTGCAGCCAATGTTGATCCACCTACTTGACACGCTATATAAGCTGGTACCTACAATTACATTACATATCAACTTGTTATTCTAATAATTAATGGAATCTTGACATTTGGTCAATTCCTTAAAAACCCTGAGGTTGCTTATCACCTCAAGCTAATTCGGCTGTCTTCTTTTTATTAAAAATTTTCAAACATGGTAGTTGTAATATTCTCACCTGTTTCCATGGGAATCTTTTGCAGGTGGCAAAGGCAAGAGTGACAGCAGGGTTAAAATGGGCACCAGAGATGTGACCAACAGAGTAAACCAGAACCATCACAGCCAATCCCCATACTATTGATATCCCTGGCAGCGACACAACCTTGTCAAAGTTCTGATTCACAGCCACCGACGAACAGCCAGCAAATATCAGCAAGTATGTGCCAAACAACTCAGCTATCAACTGTAAAAGTTATCTTTCATCAACAGACCAGATCCCAATACATACTTTCACTTTATCTCATTCTATCAATAAGGTAACATCCACTAACTGAAGAACCAACTCAAAGAGACGACAAAAAAAGAAACCTTTGAGACCGAATTCGGTTCATAAAAGAAAAGGCTTAAAAAAAAAAAGAAGACAACGTAACAAGATACTACATAGATATATATATTGACAAGGGTTAGTCACCTTCTGGACGAAAGGAACGGAGAAGCTCAAGAATGAATCTTTGGAAGCACAGACAGTAAGAGGGTTATGGTCATCCTTCACAGCCAAACAAACTTCATGATTACCATTGATTCCTGAGGTCTCTCCCATCTCCTGTTGCCTGAATCAACTAACAATAATAATACACCCACACAAGCTGATGATAACAAGAGTGAGCCCAGAAATAAGGAAAATGAAGCAGAAATCCTAGGTCCTGTTCCTTCTCTTCCCTCGTCGAGTTTTGTAAGAACTAAGGAAGATTTGTCCTATTTATAGGGGGCTCATCATTAAAAAGATTGAGACATCTTCACAGCTAAATACAGGAGATTAAGCGCATTCTAGCATTCGTTTTTTTTAAAATTTTTCGGACAATTCATTCCTTCTTTTTTGTGTCATATTTTATTGCAATTGACATGTATATCCATTTCCGTAGGACATTGAAGTTCGCTTCAACTACCCAACGAAACAACAGAAATGCGTAAATGCGTTTTTTTTCTTTGGTTATTTACTAACTAAATATTCTCATTGTCATGAAAAAAAAAAGAAAAACTAATTACTGAATGTTATCCTTTCGTCTGTTAGTAATGCATTGCCCCGTGAGTGCCATATATGGTGATTACCTTTTAAGAACCCAAAAAAAAAAAGAAAAAGAAAAAGAGAAAAAACTAGCATTACAAGTTATTAAAGTTTTACTACTAATTCTCTGAAAAGTTTTGGGTGAATCAACGACTGTTAAATGAGTTATTGATAAAGTTATGGTATGTAATAAAATTTTACTACAAGTTCAAATTCCATTAGAGAATAGGGTGAAAAAATTATTCTCCTTAATTATCAAAGTTCGGTACCAACTCATAGTCGATCAGTAGAGAAAAACAGAAAAAAGTATGTCTTACTTCCTTGATGCTAAATAATAAAACAAGAACTATGCTTAAAATGCTAGCAAATACTAAATATACAACAGATGTGGCAAGGAGTATGTTGTATCCTGAAATGTGTGCTTCAGTAATTCACTACATCAATTAAAAAAAAAAACAAATAAGAAGAGCGATATCATTTCATTAAAAATTTTACAAAAAGAATAAGAAAAGTCCTCGCTAGCAATGCAGTACGGACAAGGTACAACCTAACCATAAGAACCAAATTTAGCATAAATTCAATAGTTATTACATGCAAAATAGTTTTATATTATCGAAATATATAATGTATAAAGATCACTGATGATTAATAAGAGCAGTTGCCGAGTACTTATTAATTTATCATAGTTCAATTTTTAATAAATGTAAGGGATGAATTTATAAATATTTTAGTTTTTTAATATAGAAAAAGATCGATGATAAAATACAAATATATTATTAAAGATAATGAAAGAGGTATATAAGCATCTTAAAATGAATGAATCTCGTTCTACATTGCTTAGTAATCAATGAGAAATAGTAAATGTAGGTAAAACAAACTGAAGCAAAAAGTCAAACTTGTCAAAGATACCTATAGGAATTGGTGAAAACTTTTCAATCTATCCCACCTCAGCGTTTCTTTCACGGTAAATGCCACCTACTTCACCAAGAGCTAAAGATTTAAATAGATGTAAAGCATTCCTATTCCATAGATAATCCATCTATTGAAAAATATTTGTGTATATAGCATCAGTTTCTATAACAAAATGTAAATTCTTAAATTAAGATAGTAAATGAATTGCCTAGGGTCACCTTGGTTAGTATGCTTATGAAAGAAAAGTGGTCTACAAAAGATCTAAAAATTCAAGGAATTATTTAAGAAGCAAAGGTTAAATGAAATACATCGTTTATGGAATTTGCCATTCTTGATGAGATTTATTATACTTCAAGAGCATTCAACCCCAAATATGTTAATTAGTAAAATTGTTAAAATATTTTAAGAATTAATCTTACCAAAATTTCATTCATTTTTCTCATAAGACATTTAATATTTCACCCCAATTATTTGCTGTTGAATTAAGAAAGATTCCACCTTATTTTGGCGATGTCAAAATAATTTTATTATTAATGTTTATTATGTTTGTGTTAAAAGATAGGTGTATATATAAAATATGAATGAATTCGCTTAAGGAGTCGTGAAATTTAAATGGAGCTTATGAAGATCATATATGGAGATTCAAGTTATTGAAGGAGTGAATTAGAATTGATATAAGTTTATTTATGTGGTTTTTATTATAAGTTTGTTTTGGTTGTTTAAGAGACCTTTTCATGCATATTCACATACATGACTTAGAAAAATACATATAGGTTGCATAATCAAGAGGTATTATATGTTGATGTGTGTAAAAAACCTCTTGATATATGAATGAATGTGTGTTTAATGAAATTGGTTAGATTGTATGAATTGAAAATGGATTAAGATTGTATAAATTAGGCAAAATATGTTTGGTATAGACTAGTATATGTTGGAACATATTTAGTTAGATTTAAAGTTGATTTAGGTTGCATTTGGATTGTTTAGGGTCAAGATTGGGCTGAGAATCAAGTCTGTGCCAACCCAATAAAGTAAGGTCGGTTGACCAACCTATGAACGAACTCTGGTCAATCAACCTATGACCTTCGGTCAATCGAATCATAGAAAGCTTTGTCTTTTTGTGTGAGATATTTTAAGAGTTTTGTTTTTTACATTTATTTTTAAGTGAGCTTCTTTTATATACCAAAATGAGTTTAAGAGAAACATTTTTTCGAGTTGTTTTATGAGTAAGTGAGGTTATTCTTTAGTTTAAGAAAAAAGAAAAGAAGGAAAGTTATCCTTGAGCCATAAAAAGGAACTTGTATGATCTAGCGTTGTATTCTTTTGTTTCAATATTACAAAAATCTCAACAAGTGGTGTTGAGGACTAGACGTAAGGCTAAGTGGTTCGCTCCAAATTAGGATAAATTGTATTATGACTCTCTTCCTTTATTTTTTTAATTTTATGCATTTATTTTAATTTATTTTTTTGTTTAAATTGGTGAATTAGTTGTAAAGCGTTTAGCTTCTACATCTTATAAAATTGTTGAACTTAGATTATATAACTTAGAAGCAAATTTTAAATATCAAGTTCATCCCCTCTTTAGGTACCGTATAGGGCTAACAATTGGTATAAGAACTAGGTCTCACTTAGTATAAATTCTAGTGAATTTGTGAGAAAAGATTGATATGGCACATATGATGAACACCTTTCCTCTCACAACCAGTTTAGAAGGACAAAATAAACATGGAGGTACCTTCCTTAATAGAAATAATTATCTATATTGGAAGACGAGGATGTGAAGCTATTTGATGGGTGAAAGCATAGAATTATAGTTAATGGTTTCACAAAAGACTCCTATGCCAACCAAATTTGTAGGAAACAAACTAGTGCTTAAGAAAGATATAGATTAAGATAAAGAAGAAAGAAAATTAGCCTCTTTAAATAGCAAAGCTATGCATATTTTATATTGTACTTTACGTATGACTGAATTTAATAGAGTTTCTATGTGCGAAATTGCCTACGACATTTGATATACACTAGAAATCACACATAAAGGCACAAATAAAGAAAAAGAGAGCAAAATTAACATGCTTAGTCATTCATATGAACCTTTTTAAATATTGCATGATAAAGACATCTTTATAATCTATGCATGTTTTCTTGATATCATTAATACTTTAAAAAGTTTAGGTAAGACATATTCAAATATTGAACTGTTAGAAAGATCCTTAGGTATCTACCAAATTTGTGAGAAGTTAAAGTGATCGCAATTCAAGAAACAAAGGACCTCAACATTCTCCATCTCAATGAACTTATTAGCTCATAATTAATGTATGAGATGAGGATGAAGGAGACTTAAGAAGAGCAAGTTGTGCCCAAAAGGAAGAATATGGCATTCAAAGATTCTAGAAAGTAGGAAAGTGAAAATCAAGAATCCTCACTTAAAAGTAAAAATGAAGAACTCGCTCTTATTACAAGAAGACTAAAGAGATTAATGAGAAATGTATCTATACGTTGAAAAGGTAAGTCTTTTTCTAAAAATAAATTAGTTAACATAACGTGTTTTAAATATGGTAAAAAAGGTCAATTGAGGTCACAGTGCCCACTTCTCCAAGAAGAAGAAGAGAAGAAGGAAAAGAAGGGATGGAAGAAGGAAAAGAGAGAAAATAAAGAATTAAAGAAGAAGAAAGTATTGAAGGCTTTATAGTCCGAATCAAGCGACTCCTAAAAAGAAGATGTGGCTAACGTTTATTTCATGGCATACGATGAGGTAAGTACCTCTCATTCTAATACTAATGAAAATAAATGTGAAGTTAAATACTCCTATGAAGAAGTGTTAGAGAATATAGAAGAATTGATTAGGAAGAAGAAGGAGCTGCATGATAGAAAAAAAAAACTCTAGAAGAATTAGATGAATGTAAATTAGAGAATGGAAAACGAATGCAAGAATTAGAATCAATTAATAAGGACGATGGTGGCTTAGTAAATGAAAACATATCGTTAAATAAATAAGTAGAAAACATTAAGGAATCACTTGTGAAATTGACAAGAGATAAAGAGAAATTAGAGAATATACTAGGTGCCCAAAAGTTTACAAATGACAAAAATGGCTTAGACTATAATGAAAATGAATAATCTTGTACAAGGATAATTTTGTCAAAGGAAAGAACTTAGAAGATGAATCCCCACTTATGCCTTCTACTCAAAACGCATCATCTAGTAAGGTAAAATCTAGGCAAATGCATCATGTATTCATGTATAGTCGTAGGACTAGGCCTAAGAAATTTACGCATTAAAAGTTTAATGATAGAAGGTCATTTTTTCAATATAGGCAAAATCTTCAACCATGGTCTTATAATGATTTTAGGTCAAGAAATGTTTATAAGAGTGCATTTAAAACTTAAGTACATTTATTTTGCACTTATTGTGGCTATTATAGACATGTAACTCATTTTTGTTATGATAGAATTAAATATATTGATGTTTCGTCACATGGTCAAGTTATGCATAACACTAATTTTCAAGGATTTAAGATGATGTGGGTACTAAAGATACATTGATTATGTTTTTGTAGGTTTATGAAAAGGGAAAGATCACCATTGTGATTGTTGAACCAAGTGAAAAATAAAAAAATGGTGAAATATATTTTGGGAGGTACATTATTATTCTTGAAAAATGATGATATGTAACAAAAATGAATATGTGTAAAAATTTGAACGTTTATGTGCTAAGGAAAATTGCTTTGATTATTAATTGAATGATTGTATATTTGAAAATAAAATTTATTTGAATGTTCGTCCATGAAGAGAAATTATTGAATGATACATATTATTTATGTGTTGAAATATTTGATTAAAAAATTGTGTGAGTAGATATTTAATTTAATGTTTAAAACGAGTGTCTACTATTTTATGTGGGTTTTGGGGAAGATGTGCATTTTTAACACGAATCGGTTGATCGAAGGTATATAGGTCGACCAAATATGTATAAGTCAACCGAATTATTGCAATTTTAAAATGTTTATTCACCTTTTTCATTTTATTTAACCCGTCTCTTCCTCTCAAGAGTCCCTAACGTCCCTAAACTCTCAACCATCATTTGTTCATGATTTCTTCCTATAAAATTAATTGATGATTATATATTTTTTCATGCATTAAAAAAAAGGAAAGTGGAAGTGTCATTTTTTCAAATTCTTTGAATTTTTAAAAAGAAGTTAATATGATTCCTTCATCTTTGTTATTGTTAACACTTATTTATAATTTTGTTTATGAACTCAAGATTTAGTTTGTGTGTTATCTAAAGTTTTTTTTCTTCACTTGCTTATTTTTATTTTTTTTGGGTGATTACAAAAAGGAGGGGAAAGAGTTGTCTGATATTATGTTTCATTTAGGGGGAGTAGCAATTTTGTTAAGGGTTGATTTTTTGTATGATTTTGATATATTTAGGGGGAATTTATTCATCTTGAATTTATAAGTATGAATATCATTTGGTATTTGTAATTTTGACATATTTAGAGGGAGTTTATTCGCATTGAATCTATAAGTATGAATATCATATGGTATTTGATTTATGGTTAGTAATATTTTGTTTTCATAACATAACATGATATTGTCATCATTAAAAAGGAGGAGATAGTTCAATTAAGAAAGGTTTCACCTTATTTTAATGATGACAAAATAATTTTATTACTAATGTTTATTATGTTTAAGTGTGTTAACAAATAGGTGTATGGATAAAATATGAATGAATTCGCTTAAGGAGTTTTGGAACTTAAATGGAACTTATGAAAATCATATATGAAGATTCAAGTCAATAAAAGAGCGAATTAGACTTGATATAGGCTTATTTATGTGATTTTTATTGTAAGTTTCACTTAATTTGTTGAAACATTATAAACACACCTTACACTCTTAACCACACACAAAAACTTCACAAAAATATTTTTACT